>JABMCL010001202.1:30000-54305 GCA_018857735.1 Alviniconcha marisindica
CAATGGGATGCTCTCTGTTCCCTGACAATGGGATACTCCCTATTCCCTGACAATGGGATACTCTGTTCCCTGATAATGGGATACTCCCTGTTCCTTGACAATGGGGTAGTCCCTGTTCCCTGACAATGGGATACTCCCTATTCCCTGACAATGGGATACTACTCTCTGTTCCCTGACAATGGGATACTCTGTTCCCTGACAGTGGGATGCTCTCTGTTCCCTGACAATGGGATACTCCCTATTCCCTGACAATGGGATACTCTCTATTCCCTGACAATGGGATACTCTTTGTTCCCTGACAATAGGATACTCTCTGTTCCCTGACAATGGGATACTCTTTGTTCCCTGACAATAGGATACTCCCTGTTCCCTGACAATGGGATACTCTTTGTTCCCTGACAATAGGATACTCTCTGTTCCCTGACAATGGGATACTCCCTGTTCCCTGACAATGGGATACTCCCTGTTCCCTGACAATGGGATACTCCCTGTTCCCTGACAATGGGATACTCCCTATTCCCTGACTATGGGATACTCTCTGTTCCCTGACAATGGGATACTCCCTGTTCCCTGACAATGGGATAATCCCTATTCCCTGACAATGGGATACTCTTTGTTCCCTGACACTTACGGTGTCACGTTCATTAGATGAGAACGCTATCTGCACAGCCGAACTGCCGAGAGCTTGTGAATATTTCCACCAGCTCCGTCACCGTTTCTTTATTGATGGTTTAAACAATAGTGTTTTCATTTATCTATTGCTGAAGTCCTGCAGCCATTTCGTAAGCGATACTTTTCCTTTACAGTTGTGCGGGTGACTCACTGTGTTGTTTCCACGATTGTTAAGCTGTTAGATTCAAGGTCGGAGTCACACAGTGGACGAGGGATGCGTGTCGAATTATTCATCGTAAAAGTTCACGCAGTTTCCTAATGGAAGCATTGTCAAGAAACCACTTATGGCTGAAACACAAGAAGTCAAAGGATGGCTACATTAATTTTGGAGAACACTCGTCGTTGAAACCCCGGAGGTCAAAGGACGACGCCATCTTAGTGGAGAATGCAATCACAAGAGTGGCGCCACCTGGGGCCGTAACTCTCAACCGGGTCTCTGTTAGGCCAGTCTCTGACTTTACAATCCGCGACTTTAAATTACAATTCGTGATTTCATTGCTGTCCACATCAACGGTCAGACAGCCTTTTATTACAGGGGCGCTACTGACAGGCTAGAAACTCGGACGAAACAAATGCGTTGTTTTCTTCTTTCTTCTTCGAAGTTCGAACTGTGTCGATCCCTTAGTGTCCTGATTAGAGGTGGTGGTGTCTGTGCTGGAGATTCTGGTGCTGTTGATGTTGTTGTGGCGTTATTGTGGTGTTAGCGGCGGTGATCATTGTAGTGTCGTCGCTGTCATGCTCTTGTTGTTGGTTGTGGTAGTTGGGATTGTGGTGCTGATGCTGTTGGTGGAAGTAGTGGTGATGGGGGCAGCAGTGTTGACAGTGGTGGTGGTAATGATCGTAGCGGTAGTGTACGTAGTATACAGCTTGCTTGCTTGTTTCATTCATTTCTTGATTGTTGGGGTCAGTTTGTTGTTGTTGTGCTGATGTCGTTTCGTTTGCTAGTTGGAGGTGATCAAGCTTTCTAATACACGTAGTTGTATACTTAGATACCTTAGCTGCAACTCGATGTATTTATTCAATACAGATTCGTGCAATTAATCTGATAGGAGCAAGGCCCAGAGCTCCTGAGCAGTCAACAAAGACTGGTTAGTCAGCGCTGCAAATACGTCACACTAACATAACGACAAAGACTTGAGCCAAATATGGTAACTGACCTGTCATCGTGCATCCAAACCAGTCCGTCAGCGAAGATCAGCGGGAGATAAAAGCCGTTTGAAAGGACGGCAGAAAGAAGCCACGGGATGAATAATGCATCACGGACCGGATGGAGCCTCGTTCCTGTTGTGTGCACCCGAGTGCTGGCAGGTCAGCGTATAAAGTTCACAGGATGTTCCCCACAGATTATGCAGTTCACCTGTGCCACTACGTGTGTAGGTGTGGTAGACCAACACAGGTAGCAAGCGAGTCAGCGCGGGTTTGTGTGTGGATATAATGTCCTAATGTCGACGCGCCGATGAACTCAGAATTGCAGATGTGATTCTTTTGGTAAATGTATGCACGAAGTGGGCAAATTCAGCTCACTGTCCGATTCATTAAATTACAGCAGCACGAGGTTACGTGTTGGAGAAGGCTGAATTGAGAACATGCCTGGTATAACGAGAAATTGTCATAAAAAAACCCGACCTTTCTCTGACATGCGATATGAATGCCTAAAGGAGTTACATCCATTTCATGCACGACGGGAGGTAAGAACTATGACGAAGTCAGGGGCATTATATCACTGCCTGTGTTTCTGTTTCTGTTGGCTGTGACAATGACACGGAGCTACATCAAGGGGAGGCTTTGTTTTCAGCAGGGCATTAAAAACACAGCACTGTGCATAAAGTAGATCAGAGAAAACATTTAGTATTGTACATACAGAGTCACCCACACACACACATGCACAGACACACACACACAGACACACAGACACACAGACACACACACACACACACACACACACACACACACACACACACACACACACACACACACACACACACACACACACACACACACACACCACAACACCACTACTATAACGACGACAGTTCCTACACAAAAACAAACAAAAACACCTGATATCTAGTGGTTTTAGAATTGTTTTATGGGTAAAAGATCAATACGTTTTCTCTGTCACAGTTTGTGTGTGTGTGTGTGTGTGTGTGTGTGTGTGTGTGTGTGTGTGTGTGTGTGTGTGTGTGTGTGTGTGTGTGTGTGTGTGTGTGTGTGTGTATGTGTGTGTAATTTGTTTTTATTGCTACATACATTAATTATGAGATATTCGTAGGTAATATCTATTTATTTAGTGAAGTATGAGCTTACGTATTGAATTATTATTTTATTGATGTCTTTACTTTATTCATTATATTTAATATTATCTATATTTGTCTCCTTTTTTATTTATTTTACATCTACTTTTTTTGACTTTTTTTTCATTTTTTTTTTTTCATGTATAGACATTTCATTCTCCTTGACTTTGTTTCGTTCTTTCACTGTTTAATCCAGTATTGACCTATTTATTTAACAAATCATCTGAACATTTGCTATTTCCGTGTGTGTGTGTGTGTGTGTGTGTGTGTGTGTGTGTGTGTGTGTGTGTGTGTGTGTGTGTGTGTGTGTGTGTGTGATAATGAAGACTGCCAGTACCGGTACATATGTATTCATTTTCCCGATGGCTTTATAACACAGACAGAACGCTTCCTTGTGAGTTGTCAGTGGTAGACTGTCTTCATTTTGACACAGACAGAGCACTGCCCCGTGAGTTATCGGTAGCTAGACTGCCTTCATTTTAACACAGACAGAACTCTTCCTTGTGTGTTGTCAGTGGTAGACTGTCTTCATTTTAACACAGGGACAGAGCACTGCCCCGTGAGTTATCAGTGGGTGTTCAGTCTGTCCCTATTTTTTGCACAGAGACCGTATAACACTACACGTGCGTTAACAGCATGGCACCGTGAGTGACCGGTGGGTACAGCACATTTATTTGAATACAGAGAACTCATGTCTCTTTCGGATGTCATGCTGCAGTGAGACAGAGAGGTGGATGAGTGCGAACAGGCTGAATCTCAACCAGCACAGCAGAAGACGGAGGTGTTTGTCTGCGGACCGTCGTGTAGTTTGGTTTTGTCCTATCATTGGCGGAAGCTGCCACAAGTATCATTTTTGTCGCGACAAACACGTGTTTGTCGCGACAAAACGTCTTGTCTTTGGCGCGACAAAATATTTTTGTTTCGATAAACCCGCTCATTTTGTCGCATACTTTTGTTGCGACAAAAGTAAGCTTGTACGACAAAATTATGTTTGTCGCGACAAAAATATGTTTGTCGCGACACGCATACTTTATCGAGACAAAAGACGTATTTTGTCGTCACAAAACGTTTGTCGCGACAAAAATGATACTTGTAGCAGCTCCCCCCAATGATACTGTCCAAGCTGGGCTATTTCTATAGTCTCGTAGCTGGACTGCCACAGGCGCAGAGCAAGACGTTGCAGGCAGTCCAGAACGCAGCGGCTAGGGTCATGCTGAGGCAGAGAATTAAGGCGTGACCACATCATCCCCACTGTCAGAGGGGCCTAATTGTTATAGAGCAAACACTTAGCTGTATTAAGTGTCAGTATGTGTGTCAGCTCCGTGAGGTATCAGTTGATGCCCCCCTCGTACGACACACAGTAGGAACAGGTAACTGTTTAAGGTATCCGTGGGTGTCTTAATTCCTGTTATGACACACTGAGAGAACTTTCGGTTCTGTGGGGTATCATAAGGTGTCTATGTTATTAAACACACACACACACACACACACACACACACACACACACACACACACACACACACACACACACACACACACACACACACACGGTTATGTCAGGTATCATAGGGTGTCTGTCTATGTTATGACACACACAGAGAACACACGGTTATGTGAGGTATCACATGACTCTGTGGGGTATCATAGGGTGTCTATATTATGACGCGGTTCTGTGAAGTATCAGCGGGTGTCTCTATGTTATGACACTCAGACCACACAGTTCTGTGAGGTACGTACCAACGGCTGTCTGCTTTTGTCGCATTTTGTCCCGCGTTTGGCGCAGAATTCGGAAAGCAACGAAATTAACACGCACCGTTCTTCTCTTTATTCTGCGTCCTAATGCGAGCTTCGCTGTTCCGCCTTCATACACTCTCGTCTGCGCCTTAGTGAGGGTTTGTGTATGCCCTGTAGCGGATTTCTGTTGCGGGTTTCTATACGCCCTGTTGCGGGGTTACACGGGCTCTGTTGCAGGTTTCTCTGCCGACTGGTGCTGAGGTGACCCTGTGCGGTCGAAGGGTAAGTAAGTAACTTGGTATTTTACCCCCAGTCAACAGGTACGGTTATATCAGGGTCAGCGGTTGAAGGGTAAGTAAGTAACTTGGTATTTGACCCCCAGTCAACAAGTACGGTTATATCAGGGACAGCGGCTAAAGGGTAAGTAACTTGGTATTTTACCCCCAATCAACCACTACGGTTATGTCGGGGCCAGCCGTTGAAGGGTAAGTAAATAACTTGGTGTTTGTACCCCAGTCATTCAGTACGGTTATATCAGGGCCAGCGGTTAAAGGGTAAGTAAATAACTTGGTATTTTTACCCCCAGTCATCCAGTATGGTTATATCAGGGCCAGCAGTTGAAGGGTAAGTAAGTAACTTGGCTTCCCCTTCCCCCCCCCCCCACCCCCACCCCCACCCCCAGTCACCCAGTACGGTTATGTCAGTGCCAGCCGTTAAGGGACGTTGAAATCCAAATTCTAAATTCTTTCCGACCAAGTGCGGATTTCTCCCTCCAGCTGCGTGGTAAAGCGTGCTCATCTTGCTGTCCTGATTTAAAGTCTTTTCGCAAGCAATTGAGATTTTACACTGACATTAAAACTGATCACCTGTGAAAATGTGGAGGGCATATAGTACTCGAACCATGGCTGGACTTCTTTGCGTCCTGATGAGGGCCTGCCTGGGTCCTGACGCGAGATGTCTTCTGCACGCGCTAAATCCGATTGCCTGTGACGTCATGCCGCCTGCTCCTTTGAGTCCTAACTGGGCCTCTCTGCGTCCTAATGCTGTCTGCTTGTCTGCGTCTCTGCGTCCTAATGCTGTCTTCTTATCTGAGTCTCTGCGTCCTAATGCTGTCTTCTTATCTAAGCCTCTGCGTCCTAATGCTGTCTTCTTATCTGTGTCTCTGCGTCCTAATGCTGTCTTCTTATCTGTGTCTCTGCGTCCTAATGCTGTCTTCTTATCTAAGCCTCTGCGTCCTAATGCTGTCTTCTTATCTGTGTCTCTGCGTCCCAATGCTGTCTTCTTATCTTAGCCTCTGCGTCCTAATGCTGTCTTCTTATCTGAGTCTCTGCGTCCTAATGCTGTCTTCTTATCTGAGTCTCTGCGTCCTAATGCTGTCTTCTTATCTGAGTCTCTGCGTCCTAATGCTGTCTTCTTATCTGAGTCTCTGCGTCCTAATGCTGTCTTCTTATCTGAGTCTCTGCGTCCTAACGCTGTCTTCTTATCTGAGTCTCTGCGTCCTAATGCTGTCTTCTTATCTGAGTCTCTGCGTCCTAATGCTGTCTTCTTATCTGAGTCTCTGCGTCCTAATGCTGTCTTCAAATCTGAGTCTCTGCGTCCTAATACTGTCTTCTTATTTGTGTCCTAACTGGGCCTCCCTGCGTCCTAATGCTGTCTTCTTATCCATGGTTTCTGACTGGGGCCTATCTGTGTCCGAATGCTGTCTTACAATACAATACAATACAACTTTATTGTCTCTGTGTAGAGAAATTTGCTTTCTGGCTCGTCATTTACATAAAAACATTCAATACAGTTAACAATAAAACATCAACAACTCAATGAAACACGGAGCTAAAAACCGCTCAAATACAATGAAAATACTTAACAATAACAATGTACACACACACACAACACACGCACGCACGCACACCCCCACCCACCCCCCCCCCCCCCCACCCACCACACACACCATACACACACACACACACACATCACACACAACACACCACACACACACACACACACACACACACACACACACACACACACACACACACACACACACACACACACACACACACACACATACACACATATTCTTCTTCTGGCTCACCAATAACTTAAAACATTCAATAAATTACAATAAAACAAAATTCCTTAAACAACAAAACACTAAAATCGAAACACTCAGTCGACCACAGCATATAAATTATAGGCAGCATTTATGAAGTAACATATTAAATTCTCATATGCGTCCTAATGTGGGCCTCTTTGCGTCCTAATGCTGTCTTCATATCTCTGCGTCATTATGTGTCTTTGTCCGCGTCTTAATTATGCATCATCAACCTGTGCCTCTCTGCGTCCTAATGCTGTCTTATCAGCGTCCTAACCTCGACGTCTGTCCGTCCTGTTGCTGTCTTCTTATTTCTGCGTCCAAATGCGTCTTTTGTCGCGTCTTGGTGCTGGTTGCGCCTCCTTACCCTGCCAAGCCCGGGAAAAGAACCAGAGTGCGTGTGAAGGAGGTGGTCATCAGTCACCAGCACTGACCGCCAGTGCCTTTCACTCCGCTCTGCTGAACATGGTGTCTAAACGCTCGGATAAACTTCCTGTGTGCGTCATCCCGCACATCAGCACATCTTCAGACATCTCCAATCTTTCTCTGACTGATGGCAAAGTAAACCACTTGTCATGGTATGTAAGTCGATGTGGACCACTTTGTCATCAGTCAATGAGAGTGAACCACGTTTTCATCAGTTAGTGTGAACCACGTTGGCATCATTCACTGAGTGTGAACCACGATGTCATCATTTAGTGTATGTGAACTACGTTTTCATCATTCAGTGAGTGTGGACACTGTGTTCAGTGAGTGTGGACATCATTTAGTGAGTGTGAGCAACGTTGTCATCAGTAAGTGTGAACCACTTTGTCATCATTTAGTGAGTGTGAACAAGGTTGTTATTAGCCAGTGTAGACATTGTTGTCATCGATCAGTAAAAGAGGACCCCGATGTCATCGGCCAGTCAGTCAGTGAGTATGAACCACGTTGTCATCAGTCAGTCAGTGAGTGTGAACCACGTTGTCATCAGTCAGTCAGTGAGTGTGAACCACGCTGTCATCGGTCAGTGTGTGTGTGGCCCAAGTTGTCATCAGTCATCAGTCAGTCTGTGTGTGGCCCAAGTTGTCATCAGTCATCAGTCAATCTGTGTGTGGCCCAAGTTGTCATCAGTCATCAGTCAGTCTGTGTGTGGCCCAAGTTGTCATCAGTCATCAGTCAGTCTGTGTGTGGCCCAAGTTGTCATCAGTCAGACAGTGTGGAAGAACGCGTTTACATAATGCAGTCAGCGTGGACCATGTTCGCAGTTTGATTTCCACTTACGTGATTTAATTAGCAGCTTCATTTAATCCTCGACTATTCATGTGTTTACCGCGCTGCTGTGTTCGGAGCCTAAATTCCTCACAACATAACAACCTTTGTGTTCACATCTTGGACCCCTCGTGTGTTCACAACTTCGACCACTTACTCGTGTGTCCACAACTTGACTTCCTCGTGGGTTCACCGCTTGATTTCATTGTGTGATCAGAGCTTGATTTTTGTTTTACTGTGATCACATCAGCTTGGCTTCGTCTTGTGTTTACAAATCGACTTCCTGGTGTGTTCGCCACTTCTTTTCACCGTCTGTTTACATCTTGGTTACTTTGCATGTTTATACGTTGACGTTATCATGTGTTCACAACGTGACATCCTCGTGTGTTCACAGCTTCGTTACTGTTTGTGTTCACAGCTTGACTTCATGTTGTCATGTTCACCGCTGTACTTCCTGTTGCAATGGTGGCCGCACTGCCTTGTGTGTTCACAGCTGGACGCATTCACCACGGGCTCACTGTGAACACCGACAGCGGAAGCCGCTGAGAAGCAACGTGCATTTCTCACAACACCATGTCGTCAATGCTTGACGTAATGACGGCGTCCGGTGGCGTCAGAACGGCAACTCCCTTCACGTCAAGTGCAATTCCCGTCTCTTTTTCCAACGGAACGGCCGATCCCGTATCGTCGACGAACAGCTCCATGGTGACGTCACTCAGCCCTAACGTCATGATGACGTGGCCGAAAGACTGCCTGGTAATTCCCATGATTCCCGGAGCGATGCCGTGGGACAACCCCGAGGACTTGATTAGCTACCAGACTCAGCAGGCGCTTAACAAGGTCGTGGGCATAGGACTGCTGACATTTCTGTTTATTGTCGGCTGCCCCGCCAATATCGTCAACATGATCGTCTTCTTCAAACAAGGTATGGGTCCCACCTCTCGCCTTCTTTTTTTCTTGTTGTGTGTGTGTGTGTGTGTGTGTGTGTGTGTGTGTGTGTGTGTGTGTGTGTGTGTGTGTGTGTGTATGTTCGTGTGCGCAGTTGTTTTGTGTGTGTGTGTGTGTGTGTGTGTGTGTGTGTGTGTGTGTGTGTGTGTGTGTGTGTGTGTGTGTGTGTGTGTGTGTGTGTGTGTGTGTGTGTGTGTGTGTGTGTGTGCTGTATGCACATAAATGAACGTTAATGAAATTATGTGGGTCAGTTATATCCCCCTCTTCTTTCTCTTCTTTCTTTCTTTTTTATTTCTTTCTTTCTTTCATTCATTCGCCCTGATATAACCGTGCTGGTTGACTGGGCGTAACACACCAAGTTACTTCATTCTTTCATTCATTCATTCATTCTTCTGTCTCCTCCTCTTCTTCGATTCTCTTTTGCGCCTCATTTTGCACTTCTCTTCCCGCACGACCAGCTGGCTGTTTGAAGGAGTGCATCCAAATGTTCCCATGCTGCCTCCGTCCCCAGTAAGCTTCCTTCTCCCCCCCCCCCCCCCCCCCCCCCCCCCGGTCTCTCTCCCGTTCACGCCTCCACAGACCTGCGGGAACTTGTATTCAGACCTGTGCCGCGCTGGATTAGAGTTTTTTTTGTTTTTGTTTTTAACCTTAGTTGCATGCAGACCTATTACTTCACTTCTCTTCTTTTTTTTATTACATTTTTTCTTTCTGCGTATGCGCTGCATTAGAGTTGAGCGGCTGTGCGGTACTTAATGAATAGGGAGGTGGCGCTGTGCTGAGCTCTCCTAGCGAGATCGAGCCGGGTGGTCCCGTTGCTTGAGGTGCTCTCAATACTTGTTTCTATGGACACCGTTATCGTGACTTTGTTCCCTCCAAGGGCTGGAACAGTAAGCTGCAAAGTGCTCACGCTGCTTTGCATGGGACTTAACTTTCTGTCTTAATTGTCTGTCTTAATTGTCTGTCTTAACTGTCTGTCTTAACTGTCTATCTTAACTGTCTGACTTAATTGTCTGTCTTAACTGTCTGTCTTAACTGTCTGTCTTAATTGTCTGTCTTAATTGTCTATCTTAATTGTATGTCTTAATTGTCTGTCTTAATTGTCTGTCTTAACTGTCTGTCTTCACTGTCTGACTTGATAGCTTGTCTTGATTGTCTCTCTTAACTGTCGGTCTTAACTTTTTGACTTAATAGCCTGTCTTGATCGTCTGTCTTAATTATCTGTCTTAACTGTCTGGCTTAACTGTCTGACTATTGTCTGTCTTAATTGTCTTCCGGTCTTTACGTTGCTCTCACGTAACTGCTGGGTACCGAAGAGAACTGCACGGGATAATTCGCTGCGACCTTATAATTATTACTACACTATTTGTCCTTCTCGGGGCAGACAACTATATGCCCGAGCAAGTATCTTTACACAGGCACCCCGTCATTTGGTCCCCGCCCCCCATCACACCGTCCCAAAATAATGAAGCGTGTGAGGTTTGTGTGGACGTTGAGCATCATGGCTCTGTGATATGCGTGTCCCGTGTTTGCAGGCCTGCAGGAGCGAATCAACGTGTGTCTGTTCTCTCTGTCGCTGGCGGACTTCCTGGTCGTCGCGCTTCACTTCATCTGGGGGCTGGACTGGACCATGACCTCAGTCATCCGTGACCCAGAATCTTTGCCTGTGCTGCGCTTTTTTGTCAACAACCACATCATAGGTTTGTGTGCACGTCAGCAGCAACTACGTCATAGGCTCGTATGCATGTCATCAGCAACTACGTCATAGACTCGTATGCATGTCAGCAGCAACTACGTCATAGGTCTGTATGCACGTCAGCAGCAACAACGTCATAAATCTGTATGCACGTCAGCAGCAACTACGTCATAGGTCTGTATGCACGCCAGGAACAACTACGTCATAAATATGTAGTGAACGTCAGCAACCACAACGTCATAGGTCTATATGCACGTCACCAACAACTGCGTTATAGTTTGTATGCACGTCAGTTGCAACTACGCCATAAGTATGTGCGCAAGTCAGCAACCACAACGCTATAGGTCTGTCTGTACATCAGCAACATATGTGTCATAGGTTCGTGCGACATGAATCTGCGTCTTAGGTTAATTGGTCGTTGTCCCACGAAAGCAGTCTTTAGTCCCAGCTGGCGGTCAGCTCTGGACAGAAACGCCGCCACGGGTCGATGTAGGTGATCTTCGTTGATTTCACTGAGTTGCCTTCTTTGGGCCGTAAGTTATCAAGTAGTTATGTTATTTTCCTCTAGAAATGGATTTTTTAGCGACTTGCTCAAAATGCTCCTGCCCTGGAGTAAAGGCGACTTTTGGCGAATAAAATGTATTTGTACCTCCCACTGCCTCCAGTCCCAGCACGTGGTACACCTTTGTCCAGTTTAACTCTAAACCCCAGTTGCTAAGGATCATAATATATTATGTAAAATGACTCAAATTCGTTCAGGGCCGTTTTCTCAACATGGCTGCCATAACGCTTAGGCAACTTCAAATAATCACAAATATAATAATTCTTTTACTACAAGCTTCATTTAAATACCAAAATATTTAGCAAGGGCGGCAGTTTTCAAAATGATGCACATCTGAAATCACTTAAAGTTCGACTTAAGACTTTTTTCTTGGGAGATATTTTTTGTCATGTGTATATGTATGTAAGTATGTGCGCACGCGCGCGCGCGTGTGTGTGTGTGTGAGTGTGTGTGTGTGTGTGTGTGTGTGTGTGTGTGTGTGTGTGTGTGTGTGTGTGTGTGTGTGTGTGTGTGTGTGTGTGTGTGTGTGTGTGTGTGTGAGAGAGAGAGAGAGAGAGAGAGAGAGAGAGAGAGAGAGAGAGAGAGAGACAGACAGACAGACAGACAGACAGACAGACAGACAGACAGACAGACGGACTGACAGACAGACAGACAGACAGACAGACAGACAGACAGAGTGCTTTGAACTGGCTTGGTTTACTGAAGCGCTTGACGTCTTGCGCTGACCACAGCTGTTGAGGGGAGCTTAAAATCCAGTCACTAACTTACTAACAAATTCGTTTGATCCCAGAAATGACAAAATTCTCTGTTATTTCGCCATTGAGCATCGCCGATACATTTTTCAAAATATAAAATATAAAGCCTCGAAGCGAACCGAGATCGACAGGAAGACCCGGGAGTATCAGCAACACTGCAGACAACAAAGGTATCTGCACCTTCTCGCCATGGTTTCCACACCCCAGCCTCGCTTCCGATCTCGTGACCCGCTGTGACCTCGTTGCCCAGCAACGGTCCGTGTCTGTTTCCACAGCCCAGCCTCGCTTCCGATCTCGTGACCCGCTGTGACCTCGTTGCCCAGCAACTGCGCGTGTCTGTTTCAGGTCTGTCGGGCTTCATCTACGTCTCCAGCTTCCTGTCCATGGTGATCGCCGTGGAGCGGTGTTTCTGCGTCATCAGCCCCTTCCGCTCACAGGGCATCCTGCACAGCAGGACTATGGCCATCATCATCGTCGTCGCCACCGTCGTCATCGTGGGCGGTCAATTCATCGTGGCGGCGCAGTGGCGCGTTGTCTGCATCTTTGACCCCATCTCGGGAACCTCCCTGGATGCAGCCTTCAACAGCCAGTTTTACTTCAGCAACACAGGTAGTCCATCAACAGCCAGGTTTACTTCAGCAACACAGGTAGTCCATCAACAGCCAGTTTTACTTCAGCAACACAGGTAGTCCATCAACAGTCAGGTTTACTTCACCAACACAGGTAGTCCATCAACAGCCAGTTTTACTTCACCAACACAGGTAGTCCATCAACAGCCAGGTTTACTTCAGCAACACAGGTAGTCCATCAACGGCCAGTTTTACTTCACCAACACAGGTAGTCCATCAACAGTCAGGTTTACTTCACCAACACAGGTAGTCCATCAACAGCCAGTTTTACTTCACCAACACAGGTAGTCCATCAACAGCCAGTTTTACTTCACCAACACAGGTAGTCCATCAACAGCCAGTTTTACTTCACCAACACAGGTAGTCCATCAACAGCCAGTTTTACTTCACCAACACAGGTAGTCCATCAACAGCCAGGTTTACTTCAGCAACACAGGTAGTCCATCAACAGCCAGGTTTACTTCAGCAACACAGGTAGTCCATCAACAGCCAGTTTTACTTCAGCAACACAGGTAGTCCATCAACAGCCAGGTTTACTTCAGCAACACAGGTAGTCCATCAACAGCCAGGTTTACTTCACCAACACAGGTAGTCCATCAACAGCCAGTTTTACTTCACCAACACAAGGGAGTCCATCAACAGCCAGTTTTACTTCACCAACACAGGTAGTCCATCAACAGCCAGGTTTACTTCACCAACACAGGTAGTCCATCAACAGCCAGGTTTACTTCAGCAACACAGGTAGTCCATCAACAGCCAGGTTTACTTCAGCAACACAGGTAGTCCATCAACAGCCAGTTTTACTTCAGCAACACAGGTAGTCCATCAACAGCCAGGTTTACTTCAGCAACACAGGTAGTCCATCAACAGCCAGGTTTACTTCAGCAACACCGGCAGTTGATGAACATGGAGGTTTTTGATGAACAGCCAGTTTAGTCTGTCTGTCTGTGTGTTTGTCAGTCAGTCTGTCTGTTTGTCAGTCAGTCTGTCTGTCTGTGTATACAGAGCTGATCAACGTGATGGACAGCATCATGTTCGGCGTGTTGTTATGGAGATGTCTGTCAGTCAGCCTGACTGTCTGTCTGTTTGTCTGTCTATGTGTATATATCTGATCAAGGTGATGGACAGCATCATTTTCGGCGTGTTGTTATCAGGGCTTTGTCAGTCAGTCTGTCTGTTTGTCAGTCAGTCAGTCAGTCAGTCAGTCAGTATGTCTATCTGTCTGTCCGTCTGTTTGTCTGCCTGTTTGTGTATATCTGTCTGTGTGTATATATCTGAACAAGGTGATGGACGGCATCATGTTCAGCGTGTTGTTATCATGGCTCTCTCTGTCAGTCAGTCAGTCCGTCAGTCAGTCAGTCAGTCAGTCAGTCAGTCCGTCAGTCAGTCAGTCACTCAGTCCGTCAGTCAGTCATTCAGTCCGTCAGTCAGTCAGTCAGTCACTCAGTCAGTCCGTCAGTCCGTCAGTCACTCAGTCACTCAGTCCGTCAGTCAGTCAGTCAGTCACTCAGTCAGTCCGTCAGTCAGTCAGTCAGTCAGTCCAGTCGTCAGTCAGTCAGTCAGTCAGTCAGTCAGTCAGTCTATCTGTCTGTCAGTTTGTCTGTGTGTGTGTGTACAGAGCTGGTCAAGGTGGTGGACGGCATCATGTTCGGCGTGTTGATCCCGGGCCTCTGTCTGACGGGGGTCGGCGTGTCCACTCTGCTCACCGTCCTTCACCTCAACAAGATGGCCGCCTGGCGGTGTCAGTCCACTTCTGCCTCCACGGCCTTGACCGCCAAGGACGTGGCCTTGACCCGCATGCTGATCGGCATCTCCATTCTGTACATCATATGCACGACTCCGTCCTTTGTGTTCCACACGACCATTCTCTTTCTACCAGGTCAGGCTCTGTTTTTATCAGGTCATTCACTGCCTTCTACCGGATCACTCACTGCCTTCTACCTGGCCAGTCACTGTTTTACAAAGTCAGTCACTTCTACCAGGCCAGCCACTATCTCCTATTAGGTCAGTCACGGCTTTTTACCAGGTCTGCCAGGTGAGTCACTGTCTTTTACCGGGTCATTCAATGTCTTCACCAGGTGAATCACCGTCTTTTGCCAGGTCAGTCACCGTCGTTTACCAGGTCATTCAAAATGTTTTAGTTACTGTCTTGTACGGGACCAGTCACTGACTTCTACCAGGTCAGTCACTCTCTTCTATCAGGTCATCCGTCGTCTTCATTATCTGCTATCAGGTCAGTCAGTCTTCTACGAATCATACGCTATCTTTTTCCAAGTCAGTCCCTGCCGTGTTTCAGAGCTAAGCGAGAAATATTAAAACGATGTCTGTGTTTCAGACCTAAGAGGGAAGTACGACCACACTGCGTTTCAGAGATAAGCCTGAGTGGCAAGTACTTAGAACGCTGTCTTTCAGAGCTACGTTTGAGTTGCAAGTACTATAACAGTTTTAGAGCTGAGACTAAGTGACAACTACCACAACACAGTGTTTCAGAGCAGAGCCTGAGTGGCAGGTACTACAACATTGTGTTTGAGAGCTAAGAGGGAAGTACTACAACACTGTCTGTGTTTGAGAGCTAAGTCTGAGTGGCAAGAACTACAACACTGTCTGTGTTTCAGAGCTAAGAGGGAAGTACGACCACACTGTGTTTCAGAGCTGAGTCTGAATGGCAATTAAGTACTACAACACTGTGTGAAGTGCTAAGAGTGAAGTACTACAACACTGTGTTTCAGAGCTAAGAGTGAAGTACTACAGCACTGTCTGTGTTTCAGAGCTAAGAGTGAAGTACTGCAACACTGTCTGTGTTTCAGAGCTAAGAGTGAAGTACAACAACACTGTCTGTGTTTCAGAGCTAAGAGGGAAGTACAACAACACTGTCTGTGTTTCAGAGCTAAGAGTGAAGTACAACAACACTGTCTGTGTTTCAGAGCTAAGAGGGAAGTACAACAACACTGTCTGTGTTTCAGAGCTAAGAGTGAAGTACAACAACACTGTCTGTGTTTCAGAGCTAAGAGTGAAGTACTACAGCACTGTCTGTGCTTCAGAACTAAGAGGGAAGTACTACAGGACTGTCTGTGTTTCAGAACTAAGAGGGAAGTACTACAGGACTGTCTGTGTTTCAGAACTAAGAGGGAAGTACTACAACACTGTCTGTGTTTCAGAGCTAAGAGGGAAGTACTACAGCACTGTCTGTGTTTCAGAGCTAAGAGGGAAGTACTACAACACTGTGTTTCAGAGCTAAGAGGGAAGTACACACACTGTCTGTGTTTCAGAGCTAAGAGGGAAGTACAACAACACTGTCTGTGTTTCAGAACTAAGAGGGAAGTACAACAACACTGTCTGTGTTTCAGAACTAAGAGGGAAGTACTACAACACTGTCTGTGTTTCAGAGCTGAGTCTGAGTGGCAAGTACTACAACACCTTCACCTTCCTCATCAACGTGCAGCAGGCCTTCACCTTCATCAACTCCTCCGTCAACTTCCTCATCTACTACACCACCGGCACCAAGTACCGCACGACGCTCCACTCCCTCTGCTGCAAGGCCCGGACCTACCGCGCCCCCAACCTCCCCACCCCCGAGGCCACGTCCACCACCAAGGTCACCGACCCGTAGTCACGGCGTGACTCGCTAGGAACGAGATGGTCCTGGTGGTCCAGTTCAAGGTTCGACGTAACTTACTCAACGGAAAGACTCCCGTTCCTGTAGCTACGTCTCCAGACTCGTTCCTGTAGCCGAGATATCTCCGCCCAAAGCAAAGACTTGCTCCTGTAGCTATTTCTGCTCAAAGCAAAAACGCTCGTTGTTGTAGAGCTATAGCTATAAGCTGAGCTATGTCTCTACTCAAAACCAAAGCTCAGTGCTGTAGCTATTTCTGCTCAAAGCAAAAACTCGTTGCTGTAGCAGTCTATGCTCAGAGCTCATGTTATCCTTGCTGTAATTATTTAGCTGTGCTTAAAGCAGACGTTCTTGTTGTTGTAATTATTTAGCTCTGCTTAAAGCAGACGTTCTCCTTGCCGTAATTATTTAGCTCCGCTTAAAGCAGACGTTCTTCTTGTTGTAATTATTTAGCTCTCTTAAAACAGACGTTCTTCTTCTTGTAATAGTTCGCTCTGCTTAGAGCAGATGCTGTCTTTGCTGTGTAATGTCTACCAGTCAGAGCAGTGACGGTTTCCCATGTATGTGGCGCTTTTTGCTAAATCATGTTACTTTTTACATTACTTCCATGGCATTTCCGATCCGATTCGTGAAGTGTTGAACTATCTGCGTCTTTGTTCATCTGACAGCTTCTGCGTCGTTGCCTAACGCTTTTTGCCCAGATAATCGTCACGGTTAACTGGACTTCTATCTATCTATCTATCTATCTATCGGTCTGTCTATCTGTCTGTCTGTCTTTCTGTTTATGTTCTTTGTGTGTCGTCGTGTAGGTGAGTACGTTTCTCTGGAGCTGTTCTGTTTTGTCAACCTCACCAGCTGTTGTTCACTCATTCCTTTGACTATTTATATATTTAGCGCAGCACTTTGTCACGTGTGGCGTTTCTCTACCGATTTGTCGCGTTTTCAAGCATTACTTGTGTGTGTGTGTGTGTGTGTGTGTGTGTGTGTGTGTGTGTGTGTGTGTGTGTGTGTGTGTAGAAATTCTTCTCTTTGTAAACAACAAATAAAAGTTAAACAATGATAAACCAGAAAGGATCCTGATTGCTACAAAGACCATTCTCAGCTCGGACTGTTCTACAGTCCAAAAACCTCGAAGGCTCTGACCTCAAACTTGTCAACACAGCCCGCAACCTCGGTGTCTAGTCTGTGTTGATCCCATACTCTCTCGTTCCAACAGCAGATCTCCTCCGTTTGTTATAATTATATGCTCTCTGGAACTTTGTCGGATCAGTGCAATATGCCACCATCCGTCGGAAGGTCAATAAAAATTGTTGTGTGCGCTTGTTCTTTCAAGGCTAAATTACTGCGACTCCCTTGTTTCGGGCTGTCCTATATATCTTCTTTCTGAACTCCAAAAGGTATAGAACAATGCTGCCAGATTCGTTTTCCGAAAAAGTAACAACATAAACTGTGTAATTTCCATATGTAAAAAACAAAAAACAAAAACAAACAAAGAAACGCATTCATACATCGCGTAGCCTGTGCTTACTATATTTATGTTTCAAACGTACCTATATATAAATGATAATTATTGCAAGGCATTGTTATTATGTATATATATATTACACATACCTGTCTGTGTAAAATAAAAGCAATATGTATTATATATAGACCTCACACAGCATTTCCATGTTGTATGTATATGTTTCTAGACATACCTGTGTGTATAAAAAAGCACTTGTATATCTCTACCTTGCCCGTATTATGTGTGTGTTTCAAATATATCTGTCTATGAATAATATTACAAAGCATTCCATACTGTATATAATTCTGTGTTTCCAGACATACTGCTGTATGTAGGAAATAATACTATATATATCTACCTCGTATATTATTTCAATACTGTATGTATATGTTTCTAGACAAGCTAGCATCCACCATTCACGCACATAATTTATATAGGTACACGCTGACATACACGTAGTCTATTGTCACAGGAACGGCCTGACTACATTTCTGAAAAGGCCTGTCTAAAAAGGAAAGTCTTGAGCTGGGATTTGAACCCAGACAAACTGGTGAGATTTCGCAGACTGTCAGGCAGAGAATTCCAGACAGATGGAGCGACGAAACTGAACGAGCGCTCACCAAAAGATTTCAAATTACGTTTTGGAATTTTCGAAAGCTTCTCGCTTGAGGCTCGGAGGGTGCGTGGTGTTCAATATGTGTAGAGCGAAGCTGAAAGGTAAGAGGGCAGCGTACTGTCGAACGTGACGGTACGCAAAAGTTGCCACCTTGTACTCGCAGCAGAATTTGACAACCAGCCAATGCCGTTCCTGTGACACTGGCGTATATGTGATCGCGCTTACGTTTGTTCAGAACAAGCCGTGCTGCACTGTTCTGAACCCTCTGCAATCAACCCGTCTGTTCCGCACGTAGACCGGCCAAGACTGAGTTACAGTAATCAAGGCGGGAGGTTATCAAAGCGAAGTAAGTTTTGCAGAAGTGGTTTTTAAAAGATACGGTCAGATGGACACAATGCGTTTTAATTCAGGAAAAGAGGCTTGTCAAACGCTGCTGATCTGATCCTGCTTGGAGAGAATCTGGTCAATTTTAACTCCCAGATATTTAATTAATAGGCGTTTAGAATGGGATATTGATACCCCCGATTTCTACCGAATCATTGTCTACAGCCATTGCTTCTGTTTTGTCGGTGTTCAGCATGAGCTAATTGCCTAATTGGACAGAACGAAATTCACTTTGTGAGAGCTGCGTATCATCAGCATACTTGTGAAAGTTGTACTCATAATCAGAAATTACACCCGACAGAAGCTGAGAGTACGGTGTGAATAAAACAGGTCCCAAAACGGAACCCTGGGGTACTCCATACACAAGGAGAATCGGAGCAGACACAATGCCATCACCATTAGCAGACTGATTGCAATAATGGACATAGTATGCAAACCAATCAAGAACAAAGGTCCTAACTCCAAAAGTCAACTTTAACCTTTCCGTAAGTATGGAATGATCAAGCGTGTCGAATGCAGCGCTGAGGTCCAACAGACCTATCAGAGAGACAAGCCTCTCATCTATCTTCACTAACAGACAGTCAAGAACACTCAGCACAGCAGTCCCCGTCCTTCCTGTAGGCAGACTGACGTACATCCAAGAGGCCTTTATCAGAGAAGCGGTGCTGTAGCGGTCTCAGAGCAACTTTCTCAAGAACCTTTGATACAAATGGCAGGTTGGACACTGGTGTAAAATGCTTTAATCTATTTGTATTAAGTCCAGACTTCATCAAGTGTGGCGCAAAGACCGCTTGCTTGAACTGCTCAGGGACTGTACCTGTGGAAAGAGAGGAACCGACAGTAGCGCTTCTCAGTGGCAGCAGATCATCAAGACGTTGCTTTAAGAGGGAAGCTGGGATAGGGTCCAACATGCAGCTCTTGCTGGGCGGCTGAACAGTCCGTTCAGGAATACCCTTCTCTGTGGCTGAATCAGAACGGCAAAGCATGGGCCACTGATCATACACAGCAAGTGTGGGTGGTTCACATGTACTAATCTCCTTCTCTGTGGCTGAATCGGAACGACAAAGCATGGAACAGACAGCCAGTGTGAGTGGTTCAGATGCACTGAGTCCAAATCATCACGTAGATGTCTTATTTTGCTGCGGAACAGTCACAAAAATGCTTTGCCAGTTTTGAACGAGGGGCACCGGATGGAAGAGGTGCAGTTCGTGATTGGCCCAACAATTCATTAAACACAGAGAAAATCTGCCCGCTTGAACAAGGTTCCAAGGTTTTATTGAGCTTTTTTTCTTCTCTTTTTTGCTTAACATTCTTAGATTTTGAAGTGATATTCATGAGGCTACAGAATTTGGGCATGTTGCGACAGACGGAATAGAACTGTCAGCTAGTCGCCTGGACACACGACCGCACATCGACCGTCTCCTTAACAAATCTCTCTCTTTGCACTGTGACTACTGTATATATCTGCGTCGCATGGCATGTCCATACTGTATGTATATGTTTCTAGAAATACCTCTGTGTGTAGCAAATAGCACTATATATCTCTATCTCGTTATCATGCCCACATTTGTGTGGGTGTGAATAATATAAGGAGCCATTTCCATGCGGTGTGTACAAGTCTCCAGACACGCATCAGAGCCATTTCCATGCGGTGTGTACAAGTCTCCCAAGACACGCATCAGAGCCATTTCCATGCGGTGTGTACAAGTCTCCAGACACGCATCAGAGCCATTTCCATGCGGTGTGTACAAGTCTCCAGACACGCATCAGAGCCATTTCCATGCGGTGTGTACAAGTCTCCAGACACGCATCAGCATGCAGATAACGACATCGATAGAGAGACAGATCGATAACTGTAAGGAGAAAAAAAGAAAACAAAAAGAGGAAGGCAGTTGTTGTGCCGAAAGATTGGGTTATTTTTAAACCACTTTTTTTTCTTTGAATTTCTCTGATATATTATATTGCTCAATATAGTATCTTTTTAATTTATTTTGACTGGTTTTGTAAGTTTCTGCGTACGTGTTGTGTGTGGTTGGATGGGTTATGGAAAAACTAAAATAACCCAGCATGTACTTAACAAAATAAGTAGCGCAGTGAGTCTAATCGAGAAGGAAGAATAGTGCTATATAAAAGCGATCTATAATAAACTAATAATAAACATGAGTTCTTCTTCGATTTTGTGCAGCGAGAAAAGACATTGGCCTGAACCAGGCGATGGTTGTTAAGAAGTCAAGGTCCATTTTGCGCTACCACTCACTACTACTACTACTACTACTGGGTGCTCTGAGCTCATAGCCATTCTGGCTCTAAGGACTCGCAAATTATTTTAAACGCGCGCACACACACTCTCTCTCTCTCTCTCTCTCTCTCTCTCTCTCTCTCTCTCTCTCTCTCTCTCTCTCTCTCTCTCTCTCTCTCTCTCTCTCACGCACACACACACACACACACTCTCTCGCTCTCTCTCTCTCTCACACACACACACACGCACGCACGCACGCACGCATGCGTGTACGCGCGCACGCAGGCACACACACACACACTCTCACTCTCTCTCTCACTCTCTCACACACACACACACACACACACACACACACACACACACACACACACACACACACACACACACACACACACGTGCACACACGCACGCACATACGCACGCACACGTGTCGAATAAACGGAGCAAATAATTGTTTGTTGAGGCATTCAGGTCTGGGAGGGGAAAATATTAACAGATAAACTGACAACGAAGATTGAGACCCCCCCCCCCCCTCCTCACCTGACACACACACACACCACACACCACACACACACACACACACACACACACACACACACACACACACACACACACACACACACACACATATTTTTAAATCATATTGTGTTCAAACAAAAACACTAAATGTGGTGGTTGTGTGTGTGTGTGTGTGTGTGTGTGTGTGTGTGTGTGTGTGTGTGTGTGTGTGTGTGTGTTGTGTGTGTGTGTGTGTGTGTGTGTGTGGGGTGTGTGTGTGTTGTGTGTGTTGTGTGTGCGTGTGTTTGTGTGTGTTGGGTTGTGTGTGTGTGTGTGTGTGTTGTGTGTGTGTGTGTTGTGTGTGTGTGTGTGTTGGTGTGTGTGTGTTGTGTGTGTGTGTGTGTGTGTGTGTGTGTGTGTGTGTGTGTGTGTTGTGTGTGTGTGTGTGTGTGTGTGTGTGTGTGTGTGTGTGTGTGTGTGTGTGTGTGTGTGTGTGTTGTGTGTGTGTGTGTGTGTGTGGTGTGTGTGTGTGTGTGTGTGTGTGTGTGTGTGTGTGTGTGTGTTTGTGTGTGTGTGTGTGTGTGTGTGGTGTGTGTGTGGGGTGGGGAGGACGGTGTCGTCAAGTGAGTGAATAATTGAAACCCTGACTTCAATAATGATGGCGTTTGTGTGCTGTATATATGTTTAAAAGTGATATCATCTGGAAAATATTAGAACCTGACAATGATGCGCATGTAAAGTAACACACACACAAAACACACCACACACACACACACACACACACACACACACACACACACACACACACACACACATGTTAAAGGCGTGTCCGAACTGCTCTATATAAAGAGACGTTGAACAGCGAGGTGGCTGTCTCAGTCCTTAACACTCACACAGCCTGCACGCCTCTTTTGGAGATGTGGCACTGCGCATAAGTTCTGCTTGACGTTTGGAAATAAATGGGTATGAAAGGAGTGTAACAGTGACAAAGGTAAACGTGTTTGATAACGCAAAATATTTTGAATCAGTTTAAATCCAAACACATAAAAGGTTCAAAAGAACGATAGTTATTAGGGCAAGAATAAATAAATAAGGTTCTTTTAAACCCTTTATGTGTTGGAACCTTGTTTTAGAACCCTAGCAGTTATTGTTTCATATTTGTTTCTCAGGTTAAATCCATAACTGTGTCATATTATTTGAGTTCAAATGCAGACATTGTTGTGTAAAACGGAAAACAGATGCCCTCTTTTTCATGTACGTAACACAACTGACAACGCGATACAAAACGGAAGAATGTGTACCGTATGTTAATCATGGAGCACGCCTCATTCCCATCCCAGTTTGTTTGCTACATATCCTTTGTTCAGAACGTGGCTATATTTTGTTTGTCCTCAGGTGACCTTATGCGGTTGTTAAAATCCAAGAACTAACTAACTAATTGGCTACATTTGTCGCTATGCTCCATAGTTACATCCTCACATCATGTCTACAGGTGTTTTTTGATAGGTATTAATAATAACAACAGGGAATTTATAGAGTATTCTTGGAGACTCAAAGGGCTTTGACGGAGAGCAAAAGGAAGAGAATTTGTGCAGCAGAGAAGCAAATGGCACGACCACCACGCTGTTTTGTTTTGATGGTGGGGATGCGGACAGTTATATCATCCGAAGAAGAGCGCAGAGAACTAGAATGGACATCGATCAGGACAAGATCAGCCAGGTACTGAGGGGCAGTGCCAGTGATGATTTGATAGGAGAGAAAAGCTATTTTGTATTTAAGTCTCTGTTTCTATAGGGAGGCAGTGCAGTTTCTTGAGAAGAGGTTTGGCATGTTCTGCTCTACGAGATGAGTTTGGCTGCAGAGTTCTGTACTTGTTGAAGTGGTTTGATGACTGTATGTGGATAGCCTGCCAGTAGGGAATTGCAGTAGTCTAATATGGACAGGATGCATGCGTTAACTAATGCCTTGGTTGCGTCTTCAGTGGGATATTGGCGAATGCAACTCATGCGTCTGATTTGAACGTATGCAGCTTTACATGTTTTGATGATGTGTTGTTTCACTGAGAGATTGCTGTCGAAGATGAAGCCGAAGTTGCGGACGATTCCAGCAAACTCAACATCGGTATTGCTGAGAGAGATTGTTTGTGGGTGTGGCAAGGTTGTGTTGACAGATAATTATGAGAAGCGTATAGCTTCAGTCCGATCCTTATTCAGTTTGAGTTTGTTTTCGTCCATCCATAGCCCAGTATCTTTGACACAATCCTGAAGTGAACGGACTAAGTCTAAGTAATTTTCAGGCGATTTAGTGTGATTGAGTTGTGCGTCGTCTGCGAACATTTCGTGACGAATATAGCATTTTCCGACGGGGGATGTAAGTAGTGTTGTACACAAAATGAACAGTATAGACCCCAGCACAGAGCCTTGAGGTACACCGAAGTCCAGGGACGTTTCTGTTGATTTTTAGTCGTATATGAGGACATATTGTTTCCTGTCAGAAAGGTAAGAGCGAAAGAGCGAAACAGTTCAGGGCTGTACCACGAATGCCAAAGTCATGTTTGAGGCGAGAGAAGAATTTCATGGTCTATTGTATCAAAGGCTGCAGTGAGATACAAAAGCAAGAGAACTGAAATTTTGTTATCATTCAAAAGAAGAGAAAAGATCGTTGAGTATGCGGAGAAGAACAGTCTCCGTGCTTTGCCCGGACCGGTAAGCAGACTGATGGATGCTGAGCAGAGTGTGTGTTGACAGATGCGAGGCAAGTTGTTGAAGAACAAGTTGTTCCAGATATTTTGACAGAAAGGGTAGATTAGAAAAGGATCATA
>JABMCL010000688.1:0-53066 GCA_018857735.1 Alviniconcha marisindica
CAAAAAATTTTTGAATGTGTGAACGTTTTTTTTACAGCGCTTTTGAAATCAAATTATTCTTAATAATGTTTATATCAGTTTTGTCTGTCTGTTGTCCCTCTCTTAATTTTGTTTTTATTTAAAAAAATTAAAAAATTAAAAATTTTTAATTGTTCTTTTGTTGTTGTGGGTTGTTTTTTTGGTGTTTTGTGTGTTGTTGTTGTGTGTGTGTGTTGTTGTTTTGTTGTTTTTTTTTTTGGGGGGGGGGGGGGGGGGGGAGTGGTTTCCTTGTTCCTTTAAATGGAATAAAGAAGTACTTAGCTTGACCTGACAAAATTAATACTGAGATACGGCGGACTACCGACAAACCTAATAGTAAACACACCACCAAACCACAACAGTGAAAAGACTATAGCCTGCAGCAAATGAATAATAGGTGCGAGTTGAGCGAATCAAAGAGCTTTGTCATTTAATTAAAGTATGGAATGCATAAGTACTCACACACAAAAGCAATAGCATAATAATACATCACTACACATACTTAGTCATACAAAACAAAGTGAAACTGACGCACACACAAACACCCCGCACTCATAGAGTCGCCTACACGCGCGGACACACACACACACACACACACACACACACACACACACACACACACCACACACACACCACACACACACCACACACACACACACACACACACACACCACACGTGTTCACAGGTTTTCCGTGCACGCGCCCACACACACATACACGCACGCACACCAACCCCCCACACACACCCTAGGCGGATCGCGCGCACTTGTGCTGGCGTACACTAAACGCCCCCCACCCCGCTACCGGCTCACCCCGAAGGTCGGATTTAAAAAAAATAAAAAAATAACAACAACGGCCAGCCAGGTGCCGGAGCTTCTTTGTCAGTCAACGGACTGAATTAACTGGAAATTTACGAAGTCTGTGGGCATTTAAAAAGATTTTGTCCGGTCAAATCTCAGTACGCTCTAAGTCAGTGTCACCACGTTCCCCCCTACATCCGCTTTGAAGGAGTTGTAGAACTTTGTAGCCGACTCTGATTGGTTGTCGCTGTGCGACAGCGAGATAAACGAAAGGGGTCTATTCTACCTTGATATCGCCGGACTGGTCTTAAATTGTCAAGGGAAGTACGTGCTGATCGGAAGTGTGTTCACAATGAAGCGAGGAAAGAAAGGTGGTGCTTTAGGGTGAGAGCGAGGCGTGTTCAAAATGAAGCGAGGAAAGAAGGGTGGTGCTTTAGGGTGAGAGCGAGGCGTGTTCAAAATGAAGTGTGGAAAGAAGGGTGAGATTAAGACGACGGCGATTCAACCCCCCCCCCCCCCCCCTCTCACCCCCACCCCCACCCCACGCCGGACCTGAAACATCATGTTGCTCAATGTAAGATGGATGAGGTCCTGTATGAGGTGTGAGTTCAGAAAAAGGTTTGGGAAACATTAAGTTACCTTTCTTGTGCAAGAAGCGCGGCGAAGGCAGACCGAAAGTAGTAATTAGTACCGCTTAGTAATTGGATTTTAACGTCCAGTCAAACGTTTCATCACCAAATGCATATTTCGAAACTCTGCTAATATGTAACCCTTTCCATAGCTGTCAACCCTTTTTGGGAGTAAACCTTAGTCCAGAGTTTGTGAACCTGTATTTCCCTTATGCAGGCCGGGGTCTTTTGTTTCTTCGCTGGTAGCAGCGGCATTTTTAATTCCAACCGACACGTGTGGCAGTGGAAGGAAGAAGCAATGTTGTGCTAAATATGCATGCACGACTTCAAATCTCACTTCCAACAAGATTTCTTAGCCAGTTAGTGTGCATTTGGCGATGCCATGCATCAGCTGCTCGTTCGACAGTTTTTCTGTCTTTTTGCTCAGTTTAAAACAACAACAAAATCTCATGAAAATTTTATTTTCCTGTATCCATTTTCCAATATGGCCATATCCCCCCAAGATAATGAAAAAACACGTACAGGTAAACTGTATGGGTTGACGGGTATGCCTTTCTCAAGTTAAACCCACCAAGAATCTGTCAAACTGAATGTCACGTTTTGGTCATGGCCGCTGACAACGCGTCATAGTGAAGGAAGCAAATTATGCAAAATGTAATCCGTCGCAAAAACGGTAGTTAAAATCGATTATTTGGCTGCCAGATCGAAGCGTAGATCACTATGAAATTGTGAGATCTATTTTGCAATGTGTCCACCAAATCTGCGTCCGGCCAGTACTGAAAATGAACAAAAATGTGTTTTAGCCAGTTTTTAAATAGAGTAAAATGACAAACTACAGACCATTCCTTTTAAGTTTGAAGACACTGACACAAGGTACTAACAGACTGTGCAGAAGCATACTTGAAAACGTGAATTTGGTCGACCTGTTTTCAAGTATGCTTCTGCACAGTCTGTTAGTACCTTGTGTCAGTGTCTTCAAACTATTAAGTGAAGTCACCACCTGCCGCTCTGTCCCACCATAACGGCGACTGAGAGCACGGGCGATTCCAGAATTGACTGAGCAGCCCAATTCCGGAATCGGCACTCACTTTAGGACTTCCCACTTTGACGTGCTTGATTCCGGATTTGACCAAACTCCTACTTTTCTCAAACACACACACACACACACACACACACACACACACAACCACCACACACCACACACACCACAACACCACACACACACACACAGTGACACACACGCACACACACCACACACACACACACACACACACACACACACACACCCGCACACATGACATAACGTATACAATACATATATCATGTATAATAATAATATATATTATATATATATATTATATATATATATTATATATATAATATATATATTTATCTATAGTATGTTACTTAATGTCCTCAGTTGTCAGTTGACACATTAAGGACAAGCTGAGACCGATGCCGAAGCATGGTTAAATATAGCTTTACGCGTCCACGGAAATCAGAAGGCTCGTTAGGACGGAGAGCCCAGGACGGCCACCTCGACTCTCACACAACTCCTTAACTATGAATATATATATATATATAAAATTGAATCAGTGGTCAAACCTGGTCGTCGGGGGGCTTGTTGCGTGGGATCAATGCATATGGTTTGTGTTTGGCTCGCAGGCCACAATTTTGTTTTTGCTTTTTAACCATTTCATGTAGCCTGGCTAAATTTATATCTTCATGCTGTGATGCTATCACGTGTTTGTTTTTCTTCCTTCCTCTGCAGTCTGTTTCCTGCTTCTTTCACTATTCATCACAGGTGGCCCATTGCCGGTATACTTAGTAACAATGTAATATTATTAGCATTTTTGTTGCTGTCCCCGGAGTTATCGTTTTGTTTGAATTGTTCAGTAACTGTGCACCTGTCATTTAATTTTGCTTGTCTGAGCAGATATTACAACGGTGTCACTGATCTGAGGTGTCAAATCATTTCTCGCCCGTTGTGTGGGTCATTAGCTATCCACATATCTTTGTGTGTGTGTGTGCGTGTGTGGTCCTCGTCTGTTGCTATGTGCAGCTTGGGTGCAAGACTGTCATCACTGTCGTAGACACGAGCAGTCCCACTCTTTGGTATAAAATTTGAGTGTCCGCTTGTGAAAACTGGAACCTGAATCCGTGAAGTCACACACACACACACACACACACACACACACACACACGCAAAAGCAGGTGTTTGAGCATTTTTAAAGCTTTAATCACACAAAAGAGCAGTACAATAAACATCCATTATCAAAGTTTTCCAATGTGCATCAGTTTTTTTTTTTAAGAGAGAAAAAAGTCACGACTCAACAACATTACAATAGTAACTTTTTCTACCGTGTTCAAATGTACAAAAGTGTAGTGATTTGCATTTATTCTCTTTTTTTTATTTTTATATATATATATATATTATGTGGGGAGAAAAAAAGAAAAAAAGAATGAAATTGGAAAGGAAAAAAACCCCAAAACATCACTATGAATCACAATAACTGTCTCCTGAATAAACGATGTTGTAATATCGTAAAAATATATTGTCACATTAAGAGAGAGTGAGAGAGAAACAGAGAGATGAAATGGTATGTTGTTTTTAGTTTTTTAAAGTTCACAAGCACACAGTTGGGACACCAATATCTTTACACATTTTTACTTTTCACGTTCAAAATGGCATCACAAAATTCACACATACATATGCCCACAACATGAAACGCTGAAAGCAATGGAAAATGTGGTTTGATGTAGCTGGAAAGAAAAAGAAAACAAAGAAAGAACTGCTGCCTTAATTCAATACTCTTTCTTTGTCGTTTGAATGTGCTCAGTTTAAATGCACTTCACCCAAGCAAAAACTCAGCTGCAGATGAGAATTTAATGCAATCAGCTTCTTGTTACTCTTGGTAAATGAAATGTTACTCTAACTCAAACTGTGTTTTCATCCACAATTATGCAGTATCCACATCACCACTGGCCTACAATGACTAAAGACTGTGAAATGCAAGCCACATAAAAATAAAATCTTACTCCTTTTTGCACTTCTTATACTTGCCCCCCCCCCCCATCCCTCTGCCATATCATGCTTCTGCAACTAATGCAATGGGAACAATGCAATGAATAAAGAGTACACAATACTAGCCAGTTTCTGTGACCCTAAAATGAAAAACATTGGCATTGGTAACAGTCAAGTAAGCTGTGAATACAAGTCACAATAAAGTTTACAGGTCAGTGCAATTTTCATTTTTTTGTTTACAAAAACCCAAAACAAAACATAAACAGTCTGTAAGCCCCAATAATAATTTATTTATTTTAAAAGGGGGGGGGGGAGGGGGGGGGAAAAACACAAATAAAACGATCAACAAAAACAAACAAAAAACACTCAGAACATTCAGCAAACTACTTTAGAGCAACACTACCACCCCCACCCCTTCCCCACACTTCAGCAAACTACTTTCGAACAACCCTGCCCCCCCGCCCCCCCCCCCCCCCAAAAAAAGAAGGGGGGAAGAGAGGAGAAGAAAAGAAAAGAAAAGCCCTGCAGTAACCTATTTCATGAATATTAATGTTGGTCCAAAATATTTTCCAATAAATCTAAGTTCATTGTGTGGAGTTTTATGAGATGATAATGAATTAGTAACCTGGATTAGTACCCCCCCCCCTCCCCCCACCCCCAACCAGTTGCATTCACACTTCATACCAACCAAGGGCTAAAGGACTAATTTTGATAATGCTGGTAAACATTCATGTAACATAGCCGGTGGTCTTATCAAGGACATAATATACAGTGTATGTTGACTATGATAAAAAAAATTAAAAAATTACTCAGAAACTATAATGAGGCTCTTCTTAGACTGGCACTGCATCTTAAATATCTCACCAGTTTCAACACCTAACGTCTTTACTACCCGGGACACATTTGCATTCAAGACCTAGGAATGCATGAGCTGTACCACAAAAATACTACACTACACAAAGTATGCTGAAGCTATAAAGAGGTGATGGCAAAGCACTGACTAACAGATTAATAGCGTGCATGTGTGTGTGTGTGTGTGCGTGTGTGTGTACAAGAACTTAGGTATATGACCATGCCTGTGCAGTTATATGGGTGAGCAGATACAGGTTTTCAAAGACTTATATCTGACAAACAATGGAAGTCACTTTGTAGGTAAAAAGAAGCAACACTTCATAAATTCAATGGCAACAAAAACACCAAACATTTTGACAACATTTTTTTCATGACTTGTAGTCACAGTCAGCCTGTGAATGAGAAAAATGAAAGCACACTAAGATATTGCTGAGCCAATGTAGAAATCAGAAAACCATAGGAAAGCACCATGCCAGCCTTTTCTCCAGTGCAGACAATGAGACGGTCACCAGACAAGTGACAGAATCATCAGCATTTTATGAAATTCCTGCTCACCATAATGTGTTGTGCATGTGCAGAAGCTGGGCAAAATCAGAATTCCCAGAACTCAGCTTACATGTACCCAGCCGCTTCCTGGTACATGTCACAGCCTACAGAACTGGTACACTTCCAAGGGAAAGACGGCAACTAAAAAGGCACTTGCAACTGCAGAATTGTTTCTAAACATCATTGTTGGGACTGGCGGCGGCGGTGGGGGGGGGACAAAAAAAATATATATAAAAAAATACAAAGAAATGGCGAATGCTCAACTCTCACATTCAAAACAAAAATATGTTGCTTTCCCATTATTATTTTTTTTAGCATAACCTAACCTTGAAAATGGGTCACAGTCATCAAAACTAGTTTGAACAACCAAACTCAATAGAAGTTATTATCATGCAGCTTTTCTGTAACTAACTGCCTGAGAAAGCCTCAAGGTTGCATTTGACTGAGTAAGGAAACACATCCATTCATATTTCCCTTAAAAGCATGCACAGTCACAAGAAACGTAATGCACTGCATTAAGTCATGGTATACAAAATTACAACTCAATCTAACCAGAACTTACAAATACAAGTGCCATTTCTCAAATCGCAGCAACAGGTTACACAGTCACTGAAACTGGTAAAAAATAGCTGCATGCTAAACTGAGTTGACCATCACAACTGTTTTGCCATGCTAACTTTTGAGAGTATTTTCTTCTACAGATGGATGCAGGCTGGCCACCCAACAGAACACTGTTAATAGCATAGAATCACCTGTTGAAGATCATACAATATTATTTTTTTAAAGTATATAAAAAATATTATTAAAAACAACAACCACACTGATAAATCACACTCAACTGCAGAACAACAACAACAACAAAAAATCAATTATACCTCATTAATACAGTCACACATAACATACTGATCATGATCTTTTCTTACTGTATGCAAAATCCAGACAACTGTAACTAAGTAAGATTGGAAACTAACTGATTTTAAAAAAAGAAAGATTTGTGACACCTGTGACCTCATAAAAAGGTCACAGTTATAAAACCTGGTATGAACTGACAGACCCCAAGTGAGGTGTTAATCAAGCAAAGTTTGAAAGACCTCACCCAGTGTCAGAGAAATTGCCAACATTCAGTTATTTTGTTAAAACAGGAAATGGGTAAATCATTTCCTTTGAACATAATTATATTTACAAAAGTAAAACAAAAACAAAAAAATGCAGATTCAGGGGGGAGTTTCAACTTGATTAGGTAAAACCAAAAATCTTTCAGCTAAAATTGAAACTGCTGTGACCTTGAAATAGCCAAGTTTCCTGAAAAAGTTTGAACAGGTGAAGTTCAGCGAGTTCTACCATCCGGCATTACATCACAATTTCTAGTTCCTAAGAAAATCCAAACATTGAAGCTTTTGCCCTACCAAATGCCCTTACACTGATCACAACACATTTTTCCATGTGAGTAAAATATAAAAGAAAAAGTTAAAAGAAAAAAAGAAAAAGAAAAAAGACAGCAGCATCAGATTTTCCTTTCTTAGGAGCAGTTTTGTTCTTACCAGTGTGTGCGTGTGCGCTCTCAAACATGCAGATCTAAGGCTGTGCATGCAAGCACATGCCGAAAGAGAGAGAGAGAGAGAGAGAGAGAGAGAGAGAGAGGAGAGAGAGAGAGAGAAAATAAAAAGGGGTGGAAGAAAAAGAGAGGTAACTTTAACAGGACACAAAACAAAGCATTAAAAACAAATGCGTGAGAAAAAAACAATTGTCAGTAGAGCTGAGACTGTAACATCTACAGTCATATCAAACATGACTAGAAATTTACACTTTGCATTTCTGGCACTGGGCCTTGCTTAACAATGTAACAGAGCACATCAAGTCGACTTAACATTTAGTACAACATCTGCACACAGACCTTTAACATACCAGCCACACTGTCAGTCAACACTTTATAATTCTAACACATGAGAGCAAGTTTCAGCCAGGAGCCCCAATAAAAATCACCAAATCTGAAAGGATCACTTTAAATTAAATATTTAAGGTGACAGAAGCCTATGTTAACACCCCCACACACACATACACACACATGCAAAAAACAAAACAAAAACACACACACCTAAAAACACACACTAAGACACAGAAAAGATCCCATTCATAAAAATTTGACAGCTCTAAAACCCAGAAGATGAAGTAGATTCACCTTATTTCACCCTTTTTAAGTGAAATGACTGTTTCTATGTCCACCAGTCACTCACAAAAGGCAAACTTGCCAAAAATTGCCTCCTTTCTTACCAAAAGATAGGACACGGACAAAAAACATTCAACGATTCAACACGAAATGTCCTCATCAGAAACACTTTATGATGATGAAGTGATGCTTAATGTCCTCAGATGTCAGCTGACATATTAGGGACAAGCTGTGGCCAATGCTGAAGCATGGTTCAATATAGCTTTACATCCACGGAAACCAGAAGGATCGTTAGGATGGACAGCCAAGGACTGCCACCTCGACTCTCACACAGCTCCTGAACTATGAGAAACACTTTATTTGCTCTACTTCTTTTTTAAACAGAAAAAATGAAGGGGAGGTAACTATCTTGAGAAAAGTCTTCTGGCTTCTTTCCTCCTTCCATTTTTTGGTCTTCTCTTTAGTGTCCCTGGCGCACATTCTGCGTCGTGGTGTTGAATTTTAGATGTTTCTGTCAGTGTCCCGTCTTCTTTTGATGAGTATAGTTCTTTCACGCTGGATCATTTCCACTAGCAGTTGTCGTGCCTTCTCTTGGTCTTTTCTCAATACAAAACATTCACTTTGGACCTATCAAGTGTTTTGATCATTTCACTGTTAGTCACTTACACAACCTGTCCCTCAGGTACCTGTACATTTGTGCCTTTAATGCACTGGGGACCTTTTCTTGAAGCCACCTGCATGAATGATGAGCATAGGACTGCATGACAACTGAGGTGTTGTGAATGCTTTGTAGCTGACCAAGACAGCACAGTCAAAAGGGAGAGTGACCCCCGCCCACCCCCCCAATCCACACCCCTTCATCCTTTCTTTATAAACGATTTATTATGGACTTTTGAGCCAAAACAGAGGGAGCTGTCAGTCCTCACCATTACCTTCATTTAGCATTTTTTACTGAGTAATACATCATTTTCTCAATCTAAAACTAAGATGCAGAAAGTTATTATCATACATACTGAAACTAAACAAAATTGTTGTTTTTACAAAACTAACTATCCATCAAAAATGCATTGTCTTCTAATTTGTTCTTTTTCTCTTCCTTTTTTTTTTTTATGGGGGGAGAGAGATCACAACTTCTACTATATATGAATAGAAAGTATGCAGTAAAAGATTAAAAAAGTTATGCACAGATATTATGTCAGTCTTCATGAGTTCATTCTCAAACATCCATTGCCATCAACATCAATATGATATAGAAAAAAAGTAGTCCAAAGAGAGGCTGGGGGTGGAGGGTGGAGGTTGTATTGCTTCATTTTGCTGGTCTTCTACATGCACGGAGCAGCATCTGTGAGCCCTTTCACAAAGCCAAGTCAGGCATATGCTATTTAATTTTTACCTGTAAAGGTCATAGGATCATTTACAAGTACATCTGTTTACAATCTAGCAATGGTTAAAACCAATCTTACCCAGATCTGTTTACAATCTAGCAACAGTTGGAACTGATCTTACCCAGATCTGTTTATAACCTAGCAACAGTTGGAACTGATCTTACCCAAAGTGGCATCTGAAGAGAAAGAATCTATTTTTATCTCAGTTTCAGCTTGTGATGTAGATTTGTCTGGATGCCCTATGCTACTGTTGTGTTTATGTGTTTGGATCTTGTTTTAGAATGCTAGCAGTCATTCTTGTGTCAGATTTGTTAGCTATATGCTATCTCACGGTGAACAGAAATTTCCAATCCTCTTGCCTCATGCCACAGGAGCATGAAAAGTCACAATTTTCAGCCTGTTTGTGCATTTTCTGACACCATGGACTCTTGTACTCCTTGCCCTTTCTCTCTTTTCTTTGCTGGTTTTTCATTTTCCTCTCTGGGGGCTTTGAAACATTTGAGCAATGTGAGGCTGTAGCACAGAGCCGTAATTTAAACATTCAACTCTATGGGCCAGAATGGAGGAAAGAGAAACAGGGCGTTGTGAGTCTACTCTCCTTTCCACCAGCTTCAGAAATGGCAATTTAGCTTTCCAGACTGCACTGCTGGGACAGCTTCATCTAGGACTGAAAAGTTTCACAAAGCAGAAACAATTATCACAGAAGGCAAAAAAATATGACTCTGCCACTTTCCTACCTGCCTCATGCGATGAGGCGAGTGTATTTTTACTGACCAATTCCACTCTGTGTTAAAGCTGCTGTTAGTTTCTGTTCATGCAGGACAGCACCTCACCAATCATGACAGTCACAATTTTCCGCATCAATTCCTGATACCAAGCAAGCCCAAGGGAACTACATGCTGAGCAGAGCCCCCTCCCTCCATCAACAGCTGCAGTGAGATCTACATAAAAGCGATCAATAATAATCAGGTATATACAACTGAGGTTCTGCACTACTGCTGTAAGTCTGGCTTCACTGAAACTCTTAAACTCTACCCCGACTTGCTTCATAAAAACAACAACAACAAACCACCCAGAAGAAGACCACAAGCTCACCACTCATCCACTAAAATACACAAAGTCTTAACAACTCGCACATAAGAAGCTGGGCCGAATGACAAACAAACAAGCAAACCCCTCGTTCGGTTGGCAAACTTTCCTCAGTATCCAGTGAAATGAAAAGCATGATGAAGACACCAAATGGCACGGTGAACACAACAAAGAAACAATTCTGTACATTCACAGCCAGAAGTTATGGCCTGCACCCTTTTAACTCAGAGCAGTGGGCTGGTACAAAGGGGTGGGTGGGAAGGGTGGGGTGGGGGGAGGCATAGGATATGGAGGATCAAAAAGAGGCAGGATCAGCAGGGAGGGAAGGGGGGGGGGGGGGGGGGGGTGGAGGATGGAGAAGGAAAAGGGTGCAGTCATTCAATGAGCTGAGCATTATGCAAGTACGGCATGGCAGCCAAAGAAATGTAAACTCTCCTCACTAGAAGGCACACGTATCTACAGCAAAAGTCTCAGTATCAATAACATCGCCCACGCAGACTCTGCTGCAATTAACACACGCACGCACGCATGCACGCACACACACACACAAATGCCATCAAATATATTAAATTACAAAAATAAAAACATAAAAACACTGTAACAACACTCAATCATTTCAGGACATGATTGACCATGGTACTCTGTGACAAAGGGGAAGAAGAAAAAAAAACTTCTCATTTACAATGAACAGATAAAAATCTTTCAGTGTTATTCACTCTCGTTGTCATGCTTCTCTCTCCCGTACAAGTTTACAACACATGCCAAGTGCCCTAGCCATAAAAATAATAAAATAAAAGATAACTCTTATCTTCAACAGGATTGGTACATCTGAAGAGAAAAATCACCATAATCATGTTTTCTTCTGAGGGAAAAGAAAGAAAGAAAAGAAGTCAGTTCACTTCTGTACCGGTTGACCATGGCTAAGTTTGGCCAATGTAGACTGTGTAATACATGATTGCCTGCTAGTCAGAACTGAACCCAGAATATTTACCACAGGCAGACACGAAGCTGGAGACTGATGGCAAGATATATACCATAGAAAACAGTTTGTATCCAACTTGCTTGGTTAGAGCATAGTGTATGCACTACAGTCTGAGTGGCCTCAAGGTAGTTTCCTTTACACTGTATTATACCAAAGAGGCAGAACAATAACAACAATAACAACAAACACAGCAACAGCAAGAGAAACTGCTCCATCTACTCATTCAAATTATTGTTTCTTCGCATCATGATCTTCAAAATGGGTCACGGATGATCAAAACCAGTATGAACACGTAACAATCCACAGAAGTCATGATCTCATTTAAACAGCATCTGAGACAACTCCAACATTAAGGCACCCCCCCCCCCCATCTACACATGCATCCATTATTTCACTCAAATACACTGCACAGCAGTGAAAAGCAGTTTATGCATGAACATGAGTGTTCAAACAATTACACATAGTTTGAACTTGATCAAATTAGAACCCCTTTTACCATTCTGACATTACTCTGACCATGGAAGAAGCCTGCAGTAATTAAAACTGGGATGTAAAGTTCAATGAAAAATTCAAAAATGTAAGTTCAATAGCAGCTATAAATCATACAGTGTTTCAAGGATCTCAGCATCTCTGTTGCTGGCCTCCAAGAAAAGGTATGAGCTAAGAGTTTTGTTGCGGCTCATGGCTGCCCACTGGAACAAGTCAAGAGTTGTCATGAAATGGATTCAGTGCGCACGTGATCATGTCCATGCAGGTAAAAACTACTGAAAGTTTCAACAAAACCTGATCTGAGCTTCACTGACATTGCAAAGTTTAAAAGAGCGTATAATCCATATGCCTTGGCAGGAGTCAGGAAAACCTATATTGAAGTGTTGACCACAGGCAGGATTGCAGGAAAACCTATGTTGAAGTGTTGACTACAGGCATGATAGGCCTAGTCGGAGACGTGAAATGCCAGTGGGACACAAAGCTTGTTTGTTTTGCTTCTTTTTGTTCTGTTCTGCTGCGCAACCCCTAACTGTGACAAAATCTTCAATATGATGAAAAAATTCATACTATGGAAGAAAAAGACAGCTGAACAGCAACAGCCTACCCAGTTGCTTACTTGGCTGACATTAGCCTGACTGCCACAGTCATTTTGATTAAGCAGTTGGATTTATCATCCAGCTGGGTGCACACAGTCACCTCAGGACCAGACTCATTCACAGACACATGGCTTTTCACACCAGTCAAAACAAATGTTCAAACAACTACTAAGTCTAAAGGAGACCTTCAGAGCACTTTCTTTCGTAGTGGTGGACCACAAAACAAAAATAATGTTCTCTTTGCATGGATCCAGACTGGATACTGAATTTCGCTAGTCTGAAAGGCAGATGTCTGGGAAGACAGCAAACGACACAGGCAAAAGTGCTGGCTACTTCCGGTTCTCCTCTCCTCAGACTTTACACACTTGCAGTGGGACTATCCCAGTAGCTGCCAAGAACTGAAGAAGACCACTTAAAAAGACGAAACAAAAAACAACAACTAAATCCAAACAAGAACAGCCACACACTGCACACACACACACATACACAAATGTCAGCAAACTATTATTATCATTTCAAGTTTTAGCAAAGACAGACTTGTCAGTTTAGACTTTGGTCAACATCATTTTTTTTCTTCTTCTAAAGAGTTGTTCATAGGCATTTGATTGATTAATGCTTTTCAATTCTGTCAATGATTAGGTCACAATTATCATGGCAAAACTGAAGATGTATAATGATGCAGTGTACAACGTTTGCTGACACGACTAACGTCTATATCAAAAACAAAAAAGTAACAATAAAAAAGATAAAAATCTGAACAAAGGCTCAACTGACTCAAATTCACTTTGAAAGGCTATTTCTGCTGTATATGATGAATCATCACCTTTGCCCAAAATCCCCCAAAATCTTTCCATAAATCACTTGGGAATTTCATTCTTTCACTTTTGGAACATATATCAATATAACAGTTACTGCATGACAAAACATTACACCAAAATGATGCTGTCCTGAAGGCAAGAAATGGTGCCATTAAGTTTAACACTCTGCCTCTCTGTGAAGGGAATTCATATCACATACTGGCACAAGCAGCCATTTTTCTCACATTTTAGAATATACAGTTCAAATAATAAATACATCTCTAATGCACTGATCCCTCTATATCTTGTTTTATTCTGATATAACCATTATGGCTGATTAGGATTAATTTGTAGAAGACCCAAATTTGTGAGCAGTTATACTAAATCATCCAAATAGCACAAAATCAACACATAAGGTGGAGCGTGGGGGTCAATAACTCCCGAATATTTGTTAACAAGTTTACACACACACAAACACACATCTTGCAGCCTGTCAAACCTCTGACATCTGTGACAGTCAAAGCAATCTGACATCCATACAGACTTAGGTGGTCAGAGGAGAACTTTGTGATAACGTACACCTTTTAACGTCTCATTGGAATCATTCCCAATGTTGCTGTGACCTTGAAAACATCAATGTTGCTGGAAATGTTTTAAACCATGAAAAGACAATGAGGCTACCCGTCACAGTTTGAAAGATCTTGCGTAAAGAGCTTGAGAAAAATGCAATGTTATGATTTTTGCAGAGGCAGTAAATTGATCAGTTCAACTCTTATACACACTACAGTCACAAACACGACCTTGTGTGAGAATACTGCTGTGTCCACAACAGTCATACAGCTATCTGAACACCCAGATAAGAACTTATAGAAAAAATAAGTCTTTTACATATTTTACACACCACTGCCGCTGCGGCATTCAAATGAAGTTGGTGTGCACTTTCTTTTTGTTGTGCAATTCATTTAATGTTGATAATTTGGTTTACAGCCATCTTCAACAACCTTTGTAAAATACTTGTCAAATGTTTTCTGATGTTGGGTTTCTGAAATAAAATTCTTTGACCCGACTTGTTAGTAACAGAAAACTCATGAAGTATCTCTACTAAACACACACCAAAGTTGGAAACAAGATTATAAATGTGACTGTGGGTATTTAAACAATCAAGTTTGAACTGGAATGGGCAAAAACTTACTAAGAGCCGCAATTTATAGCTTCAAGTTTCTGGTTCCAAATTGACCTTATTTGGGTCACTGATCATTACATACTGACTCGCACTGCAATCCAATTGCAAGTAACACCCCCCCCCATCCAGTGTTGATGTCGTTGCCATGAACTGTCCCCCAGCGTCTGTTCCCGCGAAGAAGACCCAAACCAATGCACTGATGGTAAGGAGTAGCAAACGGCCCTTACCATCATCTTGCATATGCAGTTTGGAAACTTTGCTTACAAATAGCAGATGACACATAAATTACCAAGGTGAGTCTTCTCACACTCTCTAATCCAGTTGAAGTTGGGAGCCCTTTGACCTCAGCAGACTCCCTGGTGGCTTACTTCCGGGCAAGCATCCAGCTCCACATTTCTGGCACCAGCAACCTTTGAGACAACGCCGAGAAATGCAGTCAACACCTAGCATAGGATTACCATGATGCATCTGATTAAGCATCAGACTTGAATTACCCCTCTCATTGCTCATAGCTGGAGAAACTATCAACGTTTTCAAGCACCCCAGCCTGCTGCCTAACCCCAACACTGATTATCACAAAGACCTACATGGTTATTTCACAAGAGTCAACAAAAGAAAATGTTTGCTTCAAATGAAGAAATGTACTTTATGAGTGACGTACTGACTTTCATAATCAACCAAAATATGGAACAGGAAACTGAAATGTAACAGTTTCTACTTAAATAAGTGTTTGTGTACTAGCTGTTATAAGCATTTGTGGTTTGATACTTTCATCAAGCTTTTTGTTGTTATTGTTGTTTTGTTTCTCACCTCTGTGCCATACATACTACAACCTGCACTATGTAGCAGACACAAATACTCAGAAATGCACTAAATCACATGACACACGGTTAACAAACATTATGTACAAGCAGAAAAAACAATATGACACGCTTGAAAAAGTACTATACAAGCACAACACTAATAATTTTTCCATCACATGAATGCGCACACTGACATGCGTATGAGCAAGAGAAACGGTGTGGAACCGGTTTACGAATGCACCATTGTTCTGGTTTGAGTGGTCGTTCCAGTGAAACCACAAGCTGCCTAGAACGCTGCAAGTTTGCAGCAAGTACCATTTTGACACCTTGGATTGACAGAAAATGGAGAAGACTCCACCAAGACGTGTGCAAGACAATGCAAGGATTGGGGGATTGGGAGAAGGTGGGGGAATGAAGAGAATGGGAAATTCATTTGTACAGCCGGGTCTGTCCTTTCTCTCCTGTAAATTGAACACGTACACCATGGGTTTCAAACGACTGTTCAATGGCTATACAGGTACTGGGCAAGCTGATGAACCCTCGCTCTGGAAGTAAACTTGCTGGATCTGGCAAAATACATCCTCAAGAAACATGGTCTTCCATTTCTCAATCTAGCTGTGGTTCTCCACTTAAAGTCCAACCAATTCCTTCAATTGATTCATTTCATGCACTGGCCAAGCAACACACGCACTTCAACAACAGCTTAAAACTTCAATAAAAAAAGCTATAAAAAAATAAAAAAATGAACTATACATGCAGACCTAACCTGTCCCATTCTTCAGCCTTCCAGTGGCAAGTTGACTTCAGTCATCAAAAGATATGTCCTGCAGTTTGCCATACACTATAGGTTTTTAATGACTGAATGAAAATTCCAGAGCTTAAAACTAAAGCCGAATGAACTGCTTATTGTGAAGCTGAGAAAAAAACAATTCAGAAAAGAAAAAAGAAAGAAAAAAAGGAAAAAAGAAGAGAAAAGAAAGTGTTTTGTTTTTGAAGGGAACCCAAAAGCAGCCAGTGACAAATGGGGAAAGTGTTTAATCTGATAAATATTTAACTGTAACCATGTACAAATAAACACTACTGCAGATCTCTTGTTACTGTAGGCTTTGCAACCGTTTCACATAATTGCACTGGCATGACAAACTGGTCAATTTACTAAGCACACAATATGCGTGTCAGCATCAGGGCATATCAATATATATCCCACTGAAGGACTAGATTACATAAACACAACACTATTAGCCATGATAAAGTAACAAAATAGACTACCTTACTATAAAGTATTAATCCATGTAGTGTGCATTAAAAGACAAATCAAATGGTAACCCTAAAAATACATAAAATGTATCACTGTAAACAAACAATAATCATTGAAACTCATTTCACAAAAGTTCTTGTGAAGTTATCCTGATTCGTCTTCCACTCAGAAACAATGATTCTCCATACCACACTCACACTTGAACATTCTACCACTTTGTCAGTAATAAAATAAGTAGCTCCTTCTGAAAAAGAAGTCTAAAAATTTGCAATGACAGTACATTATATACAGATGAAATGTTTGATAACTTGAACAACTGACAAACACATTCTTTTTTCCAGCCCCTACCCCCCTCATGAAAAAACTAAATTGAGATCACACTGTTCTTGTATTTTAAAAATTTTTTACAAACGTTTTTTTTCTCTCTCTACAACATAGGTGGTACTGGCGGTGGTAGGGGTGAGGGGTTTACATGGGTTTAAGAAATGAATGCATATGAAAGTCGAAAATACACTGAATTCTGTGTTTCATTACACAATGTTAAATTTGACTTTCATCTAAAACTGTAATCCTTAACTCACAATCTGACACAAAATACAGATCTTACACTATCATATTGATAGCAACAATAAAAAATAAAAATCATGACCAAATATATTACTGTGAAACATGATCACACCAAACAAAATAATGAATAAACTGTTCACTGATCATAAAAACAATTAATGTTGATACAGGCATATTTTTTTTTGACATAAAAAAAAAGAAAAAAAGAAAAGGTGAAGGAGAAGACAAAAAAAATCAGCAAAATACTCCTCTACTGCATTTTCATTCACTCCATGTTTTACACTGACCATGATCTTGGTGTACATTTATTTTCCATTTTGATCTTTGAGCCACCCACACTCCTGACTCTTCCATAAACACAATAGCTTGGACACGAGACTTGCAACATGCAAGCCCAACACAGTCTCTCCAATGTACAAAAAGATCATTACCACAAATATAGCACCAAAAAAAAAAGAAGAAAGAAAAAGAACTGCACATGCTGATACCCACTTCAGTCCACTCGGCAACAGTAATGACCCTCCACTTCTGCTAGATCCATGCTGAGTAAACCACACCAACAGCACACATTATCATCACATCATAACAACAACAACAACAGAAAAGAACCCATACAAAGCAAGCGAAAGACGGAGAGACAAAAGGAGGTACACAGTTACCAAATGGCACACGGGGGCGCGAGAACGCCACAGAGTTGAAGACCCAGCAAAAAAACATTTTCATTTCTCTCTTCTCAAAAGGACACACAGTTTGTATACGTGGGAAATGACAAAAAGTAGCTGCAGAAGAATCCGTTGACTGTTAACTGATATGATGACAAAGACACAGCACACACACGGAGATAGACACACCCCTAGCACCGACAGGGTGCATAGAATTGGCAGTTGACAGCTTGGCTTTGCATTTGGAGTGGTGATGGGTATAAAGTATCAGGTCAAAGCTCCCTACTCCTGATCATGATTTGTATGCTTCCAAACTGTCCGTGACAACCAAGTGCTGATCCCTCCAATCACACAGTAGCATTCGCTTTGTTGTTTTTTGATTGCCACACCTCTTTAGGGTTTTTCAGTGAGATCCATATACAGGAAACTTCAGTAGAAAAACAAAAGTTTGTTATGTATGCACACCCATGTTTTTTTTCTTCAAGTTCAAGGAGCAAAAGAGAAGTTTCAGCAATTCCATCTCCACCATGCCTGACAACACGGCCACAGCTAGTGGATCTTTAATTAACCTGAGAGACAATTCAAGCGCATTGTTTTTGTGCTGAGGAGCGTTGCCTGGCAGACTGCTTGGGGTGTTTCACATGTCACTCATGGGACTGGGTATGGCGGCCGACAGGAGAGCAGCAGGGGCTGGGGGCACTTTCTTGTCCGGCTCGGCCACTTTGTGACTTTTCATGTGAGCACTGCGTGACTTCACTTTACTGAACACTCTGCAACAGACAGCCGCACAAACATCAGCAAACAGAAATGACAATGGCAGTAAAAATCAATGCAAAAGTCTTAACAACAACAACAACAACAACTAACCACATGCAAATGCTTTTGACATTCTGGATCACAAAGTAGCATGGTTAACAAACATACATTTATTCCACTTTACTGCCTCATGCTTTGCCAGCTAAAGAAAACAACAACAATGCCAACACAGACAAGGCCCACTGCCTTGCCCAGCAAATCACCCCGTGTCTTATGCCTACCGTAAGTCACAGTGTTCCTGCCCTTATATGCTCACTTTATTTGCATTTGGTTTGGTTAGTGGTAATGGTATGTCAGCACACTTTGTTTGGCTGCAAAGCGATCAGCAATAACATGGGTGACAAACATTTAATTTTCACCCTTTGCTGCATTGTGACCTTCAACACACAGGGGTCGCAACCACAGGAAAAAAATCATTAAAAAAACAAGCATTTACTATATGCAAAAAGGTCCAGATCTGTATGACAGGACGTGTTTTAATTAAAGGCTTTAAGCCGTCTCTCTCTCTCTCTCTCTGATGTCAGGGTGTGAAGTCAGTTGTTAGAACATATTAACTCAGGAGCAGGGGATGGGTGGGTGGGTAAATAAGTCAGTTTTATGCCCAGTCAACCAGTGTGGTTATATCAGGGCGGGGGGTGGGGGTAGGGGGGGGGGGGGTAATAGGGGGTCAATAGGGTGGTGGTGGTGGTGATTAACATGTGAAACCTTTACCTTCTGGATCATAAAGCGACACTGCTAACAAATGCATATTCAACAGCAGCACCCCACACATTGTCAACTAAAGAAAAAACCCACACTCACAGTAAACAAATAACACCAACAGACAGTAACAAACCGACAAGCATAACCCTGAATACCTCAACGACTCACCTGTCGCATATTTTGCAGGGGAAGATCTCTTCCCCGTTCTGATCATAGACCGGGGACTTGCTGGGCGTGGAGGGACGAGGTTTGGGACGTGAGGGTGCAGGCGCGTGAATGTTGCTACCCTCCTTTGTGTGTTTGCGCATGTGGCGCATGAGACTCTGCTTGGAGGTCACCACCTGCAATGTCACGCTAGAATCATGACCTGAGTTCCCTCTGGAACATGGCATGAAGAAGTACAGCCTGTCAAAGAACTTTTGCTGGATGGTCCTACCACACCTGGGCTAGAGATGTTAGTGTGTAAAAAAAACCCTGTTGTAATGGCCTTCAAACATACAGCTCTTTCTGGAAACTGAAGTCTGCGATGGTTTCAAGACACCTTTAAAAAACATTATTTGCACTTTTTGTCCCTTCTTTCTTCAGAATCTAGCTTTCATTTACTTTCAGATTTTCTTTTACTCTTCTGCAAGCTCCACAAAGGAAGCATTTAATGCATGCCTCTTACTCAAGCTTCAAACATCATTATTCTTTGATAATCTGACTGAGGTACATCACCAACAAGTATAGCCTTTAACACGGTGCAAAAAGTGCTTTCCCACACGTTTGTCGAGCAGTTCCAAACAACACGAGTTACTCACAGTGTGGCAGCCTGGGAACTCGCAGGCAAAAGTCTGTGCAGGTTCTGGGGGAGTAGCACTGTTGGCCACCAGTGGCATGCCCGCTGCCACGGAGGTGATGACGGGAGTGGGGTTGGGTTGCAGACTTGGGGGCGGGGCAGGGGCCACTGCCACAGTGGTGCTGTGCCCCACCATGACCAGGGGGTTGCCATCCAGCCCCACGGAGTGTGAAGGGGGGGCGGTGGGGGAAGACCCCACTGACGACATGTCCGCCTCCAAGGCCAGGTCCACCTGCATGTGCTCCGCGACCGTCATCTGAAAAAGAAAGGAAGTCTTCAGGTGTTTATGGGAGCAACTTCTGAGATGCACTAAGAGAAGAGTTGAGGACTGTTTCCTAACAAAAGGAGTTCACCGTGCTCAACTGACAGCACAGGTAATGGCCATATAGCTTACAACCCTGAGAAGCACTAAGAGAAGAGTTGAAGACTGCTAACAAAAGGAGTTCACCGTGCTCAACTGACAGCACAGGTAATGGCCATATAGCTTACAACTCCCCCCCTTCTGAAAATTAGCTCTACCTCACCAGAATTCATGGTGCTTAAGAGCGGAAGTATTGCCATACAGCTTACCCCCCCCCCCCACCCCCACCCACCACCCCCCTTCAAAATTCGCACTACCTCACCAAACAAGAGTAATTAGCTCTACCTCACCAGAGTTCACGATGCTTAAGAGCTGAAGTATTGCCATACACCTTAATCCCCCCCCCCCACGTTCAAAATTCCCACTACCTCAAACAAGAGTTCATGATACTCAACTAACAGCAAAACCTTTTTCCAAACCGCTTATCTTCCCAGCCCCACTCTGCCATTCTCAAAAAAAAAGGAGAAAAAAAAAGAGCTCCATCTCATCCAAACTGAAACATAATCTTTAAGGACTTGTGCTTTCTTTTTTCTTCTTTTTTTTTTTTTGCGGGGGGGGGGGGGGGGGGGGGGGGGTCTCTATTAATGCATATAAAGAAATAATAAAAAAAAGAACAAAAAAGAACAGAAACCCCATCTTCTCCCACTCACCATGCCATTGGAACCCATCTGCTCCTCTGGCTCGGAATCGCTGCCATCATAGGCATACTCGTCCTGACCTGAGGCCACAATGCTCCCCTGCGGGGGCGGAGTGGGCTCCCCGCCGGCGCCCTCTGGCTGCACAGAGCGCAGGTTGTAGAGGGTGTTCTGGTTACGCTTGCGTCGGAGGGTGCGAAGGCGTTTATAGTCGTCAGGGCACACCTTCTTCCACAGGTAGTAGAACTGGATGCACTCTTTGACTGACTTGCTGGCAATCTGAAGAGATGAGGAAAATCAAAGGAATCCACTGAAGCAGATGTTTGGTAAAGGTATTTGCCGCATGAGACAATGTGTACTCAACCTGCATCTGGCACGCTCATCACAGCTTCAGCTTCACTGGCATCCTGCTGTTTTGTTTTCATCCTGCTTTACTTTGAGAAACGCTGAAAAGGACTTATCTTGAAAAATTCATTGACTCTGCCTTTTATGTGCACATACAAAATCAATGTGCCTTTCATGTGTCCACACAAAATCAATCAATGTTGCAGACTGCCCACAAAACAAAAGAATCACCCTTCAGTGAATGTGAGAAGCATGACCAATTCTCATGACCAAGCAATGATGCTTGAAAGGCACTTAATTTTTTTTCCGAGCAAATCAATCCCGAAACTTCAGCACACCTTAGTCATGTTAGCAATGAAGTTCAAAGATGCCGGGAGAAGCACAGTATTTCAATACTGAGCATGTACAGTTGGTATTCCAAAGGAAACAGCATAAACTGTAGGAATTATGGCCAATCCATAGGGGTAAACAGGTCTGCAATACCCTGGCAACATTCTGCAGACACCGCTAATGGAAAAAGTTCTCAACTGTAGCAGGAAAGTAGGTATAAGTATATATTACATACAAAAAGATGTGTTCCACACTATGAGCATCGCTTTTCGGCACCTTCCTCTGAACTCCGCCAGATTTATCTCCGCACAGCTGTCCACTGAGCGCCCTCCGAAAGGTTTGGGTACTGATAAGACTGTGGAAGCAACCTAATGCCCAAGCATGCATGTAAACATGAGATGCATTCACCCCTGGTAAAAGAAAAAAAGAAAGTTCCGTCTCCATGCAAACGATTTTGGTTTTATTTGAGCTGGCATAAGCAACATGGTCAGTTATAAAACAAATGTCTGATATAATCTGAGTTGTTTGTAACAAACTTATTACTGTCTGAGCACCAACATAAAACTGCTCGTCAGCTGACAGTTTTTTGGGACCTATAGTGTAACTAAATACGGCAGTTGATGGTTGAAGGAAGGATGTCATAAACCAGTACTTGGAGTTTGGATGTGTTCCTCATCCTCTCCCCATTCTCAGGTGACCCTGTGCAGCTGACCAGGTGATGAGCAATCTGACTTTTCTCATCTCGGTGTCAACATTTGAATGAAGAGAAAGGGGCCGCACGAAAAGAAGGACACCACGCTGTCAGTCAGCAATCTACACCAGAACACTTTGACTCAAGTTTTACCTTTCTGGACACATTGAAGAAGTCCTTGTCAAACTCACTCAGACCTTCATGGAAAGCCTGGATCTCTGCTCCGCTCCAGGACTCAGACTCTGCAAATTGCAAACAACACAGGGGATTTAGAATGAAACCTCTGCAGCTCTTTCAGCATCATCAGCTGTTGCATGCCCACGCAAACCTTACTTTTAGAATGCCATCATAGTCAGAAGTGGAATGCCTGCACAAACTGTACCGACACAAGTCTAAGGATTCAAATCAAAGCCACCATTCCAGTCAATTATTTTTCAGACCAATCATGCTGCGGTGTTTAACTGTCCACATCGTTATGAACTTTTAACAATGCCATGGTCCCAACATGACTGCTTTGTGGACTTATAGCATGGACAGGCACTGGGTTAGGCTCCAAATATGAATGCTTGGAAGTGCACACATGCTCTATCCTATCTCTCAGAAGTTTCCTTAATGTTGCCTTTGCTGCAGGAAGATAAGTAAATGCTGTGATAAAGTAACTACACTGGCCAGAAAAATCATGAACGGTGGCTCTAGTCAACCCAGAGACACAAAAAGAATAAAGACACAAAAAATACTGAACCCTCATACACTGTCCAGTTAAGTAAAACAGCACCAGCTAAACTAGTATGAAAAACAAACAACAAAATAAAGCCACATGCACAAGTTCAGATGTACAGCGTGTGCATATGCACACACAGCACAAGGACCTACAACATGCACACACACACGCACTCTCTCTCCCTCTTGCTCTGTCACCCACATACACACTCACCCCCCGACAAAGCCAAAGTTTTTTTACCTTGATACTTGTAAGTCAGGAGCCCATGACCGGTGGGCAGCACAGGGGGGTCCCCCATCAGCATCAGCATGGCCGTCTGAATGTCGCCCTTGGCCAGGTACAGAAGGTGGAGGGCATACTCCACGTTGGACCCATTCCCCTTCACAGCCGCACAGCACGCAAAATCCTGGTAGTTTTGCACTGCAAGCAGAAAGGGAAAGAAAAGCATCTGATGGGCTGTACCAATGGTCAGCTGGCAAATGAATGTTTAACTCTCCTGCTACCATCTCCTCCATGCACACCTTAAACACCAAGTTTTTTGTTTTGTTTTTAAATAATACAAAGATGTGTGAATGAGTGAGCGAGAGGTATGTTATAATGATGGGTGCATGTTTCTGAATACACACCCCAAATAGATGTGAGAAGAAAAAAAACATAAAAAAAAAACTAAAAAAACTTCACTCTCATGAACCATCACACTTTTGTGCAAGAAATCGGCACTATGTATCTACTATTCATGCTCTTTTACAAAGGTTGCATACTGCACACAAAGATGACAGCTGGCTCAGACCTGAATCCTTTCATTATCAATCATTCAAAATACACACATTCACTACCTGAAAAAGACCAATTGAGTAGGTAGTGGCAGCCTCTCATCGCCTATGTGGGAACATCGGAACTTTGCTCTATTCTACTGTATTTCAATCACTAATTTCTCCACAGTCTCTGAATGTATTCTTTTGGAATTTATATGAATAAACAGAACGTTTTCTTCTCATTCTTATAGTTGTTTTTATGTTTGCATTGCATGTGCCTCGAAAAATCGCGAATTGATTTTCTACAGAAGGCATTTTCCGTTTGTCCAGTGCCGATCACGCGGTCTGAGACATGAACGAAAACAGTCGATGTGTTTATCCGCTCGGTGACAGCCATACGCGTTGTACACAGCAATATGTGGTATCACTGGATCGGAAATTGAATGCTGATTCCAGTGGTGTAAACGCCGTGGTCTTTTACAAACATCTCTGGTCGCTAGAACGCTTTTTTAAACCGCAAAACGCCCTCAAACGTCTAAAACATCTCCATTCAAAATGAAGCGGAATCCGTACCCTTTCGAATGAGGTATGGGGCTAATGGATTCATGACCGGTGGGTCATTCACAAGCCAATAAAAGACCGCAATAAATGCGCTTTTTTCAAAATTGAGTTCATCCAAGATGGCATCGACCGCGTGGAGTTGTGACTCGATTGCCGAGTTTTGGCACATGATTTGTGAGTATTCTCTTCACCTGGCTTCAATTTACTGCATTTGGTGATAGTTTATCTCATAATTTAGCATTTTTATATATATTTTGATTCATTCTTGCAGGATTGACTAAAATCTTACGATTTTCTCGACCGACTCATAGTTCTGTCTTTGTTTACAAATACGACTAACCGGAAGTTAGTCGATCACTCGCTTGTTCTCCGAAATATTGCCAAAATACGCCAAAGTTTCACAAAAATAGTCACTGAAATACATTCTCTGATGTCTTCTGGAACAGTATTATATTTTTGGGATGAACCTTTGACGTAAATTCGTGGCGATGGCTGTTTTCGTGATCGAAGTTCATCAGGGGAGGCAACTAAGATGCGGAGAAAACACAGTTGACCTCATAATAACTTCTGCACTTGAACTCTGTTAAATATTAGTCTTTTTCGTTTTTCAACGATCGTAGTTGAATTCTCAAACTTTAATAGGATGTTGACCAGCATTTCCAGTTCAAAATTAAAAGTGGATTTCTGGTTTGCTAACGGTAGCCAGTCTGATAAGTGATGATAAAATCATAATAGATAACAGATGAGGCTTGAATGATAATGATTATTATTAATTATACTGTAGGCCCTAGATCATTCTCTCTCAATCAAGATCACCAGAAACAACAAAATTGTATGTTTTTTTCTCTCTCCAGATGATGACCAGTTTTCCAAATTGAAGGCTATTTTCCTGGCAACTGGGAGAGGACGCCAGCAAGACCTTCCTCTGGTTGGTGTGGACAACCGACTGTTAGTGCAGCTGCTTCTCCTGAAAGATGAGGGATCCAAGACTTTGGATGAGACTGCTTCATTCTTCCAGCAACTTCTCAAGCCAGATCTGGTCAAGACAGTGCTGCTTTCTCGTCTGCGGTATTTATGGTAACACTAATAGGCCCACTGTTGAGTCTGGTCAACAGACTGAAGGAGCTGTTTGGAGGTGAGCCACTTCCAGAACTTCCACCACTTCACAGCCAGGGCGGCTGCCAGCAGAGATGTCACCAAGTGGAAGAGGAGTCTGACCCAGGAGATGTCGACTCTGAGCCAGAGGATGAATCAGAACCTGATGAATCTGAGTTTGAAATGGCTTCAGATTTCAACAGGAGTCTACTATGTAGAAGATTTCTTTATCAGCGAAGTCACCAGGGTCATCAGTGAGGAAGAGGCAACAGTCAGTTTCTTGGAGAAGGCGGCAGTAAAGATGGAGTTGTTGTGTACAGGTGGCCACGCTCTGAAGATTGCACTGAAATCTCCTCCGCAGTCGTGTTTGCCAAGAATCTCCCAGGAATTTATTTGGCAGATATCAAGCACTCAGATGATATTTACAGGAAAATCAGCCTTATAGGCCTGTATGTTCATGGATGATAAAGGTGATACTGCTGTACCATGTTTTGTTTAGCATACACGTCCTTTTTCTGCTGTGAAAAGTGAAGATTTTGCAGACTTTAAGACTCTAACACTCTCAAAATAAGTGTAAATGCTGCTGCAAGTGTACTTCACACTTAGTTTAATGTATGTGCAAAGTTTCATGGCTGTATCTGTAGTGGTTTTCAAGTTATTATGAATTAAAGTGTGGAACCCATCAGATTTGTTCTTTTTCCACTGCGAAAAACAAAGATTTTGCAGGCTTTAAGACTCTATCACTCTCAAAATAACTGCAAATGCTGCTGCAAGTATGCTTTACACTTAGCTTAATGTACATGCAAAATTTCATGGCTGTATCTGTAGTGGTTTTCAAGTTATTATGATTTAAAGTGTGAAAACCTTTAGATTTGTCCTTTTTTCACTGTGAAAAGTGAAGTTTTTGCAGGCTTTAAGATCTATCACTCTCAAAAGAACTGCAAATGCTGCTACAAGTGTACTTCACACTTAGTTTAATGTACATGCCAAGTTTCATTGCTGTATCTGTAGTGGTTTTCAAGTTATTACCAGTTAAAGTGTGGCAACCCACATATTTGTGTTTTTTCCGCTGTGCAAATTGAAGATTTTGCCAACTTTAAGACCCTGTAACTCTAAAAGTAAGAGTCAGTGGTGCTTAGAAAAAAATAAGTGCAAAGACTGTAATAAACCCTGCTTGGAAATCCATTGGGAAAGCTGTCATTGCCATATGTTACCCACTGTGTGGTGTCAAAAGTGCTGTTTCATGCAAATCGGCAAGCTCGGAATTGCTTTTTGGAGCAACTTCAGCTCTCTGCCTCTGTTTCATGTTTCTTTGCTGATCATATGATTTAGCTGTGACAAAATGCAACCAAGATATACTTTTGAAAAGTGTAAGTATTTGGATTCTCCCATGTTCATGTGAACCACTATAGGGGGGTAAATTTGGGAAAATGTAATAAACTGTTTACTGTCGCGCAAAACTGTGTTTTTGAATGGCTATATCTTTGGAACTAATTAAGATAAACAGTTACTTTTTTTTCTTCATTTTCTTGTATCAACATGGCCCGTCTGAAAATGCATAAATTAAATTGCTGTTATGAAATTTAAATTTTGGCTGCCGCTACCTAAATAAAGCATAAGATTTGAAGAGTTAGTTAGTTCTTGGATTTCAACGTCCTGTCAACCACAAAAGGCCACCTCAGGACGAATCACATATTCAAAGTTCTTTCACACCATTTCAGCACACAAGTCACTAAATCAGAAGTTTGTCTAATTCATAGTTACAATATTAAAAATAAAAGTCAACCATCCAACCATCCATCAGTGCACAACGCATGTTTTGGTACCTCTTTATATTCTGTCGGAAGTCGCCAAGCAAACCAGTTTAAATTGCTTGCAACTATAAGCAGGGTGACCTATATTATTCTGCAGGACCATATGGGCCAAAACTAATGCAGTCAAAAGGGAGAGGATTTGCAAAAACAAAGGTAAATGGACTGGGAAGGTCAAAATTAGGACAAGGAAGAAATTCCTGGAAGTGGGCAAAGAATGCGTGGCTATGTTCTGACCTTTTCCAGGCTTTAAAGGGAGAACATATGTCAGCCCTTGGTTCTCAACAGAGGGCACCTTAATGCCTGCAGGAAGATTTAAAGAGACTTACCATCTTCATCTGTGTTCATTCCCACGACATCTGGCTTCCACATCACATCTGCCTTGTTGGATGCCAGCAGCGCTTCCCTGCGCAGTGCTGCAAAACAATATTGTGCAATGGCCATCAGCGTTGCTGTCGTCACCAGATGTAGTTTTCTCAGGAGACCAACTCTTCTGCAAAGCTTTCATTTCATCAATATATAGAAGAGAAAACAAAACAAAAATATTCCACGTGAATAAAGAAGTATCGCCAAAACAAGCTGAGTTATAGAAGGTTTAGCAGTTCTGAAGATACCATCTGGACAAACACTGAAATTTTGAACCTCTGCTGTAATCTTGACCTTGAATATGCAAATCCAATTTTTTCACAAGACACTCAAGCCAATGATGTGACTATGAAACTGAGTTTGGCTACAAGAGGATTATTAAGCCAGGAGACATAACAGAGAATTATTATCCTGACCTTGACCTTGAAAATATGGGTGGGGGGTGGGGGTTTAGCAAGTTTGGTTACCCAAGGTTCAAAACATATCTGTACAAACACTGACTGAAATATTAAACTTTTGCTGTGACCCTGATGTTAATCCAGTATTTCCACATGACACTCTATCCTCTGTACAAACACTGACTGAAATTTTAAACTTTTGCTGTGACCCTGATGGTAATCCAGTATTTCCACATGACACTCTAGCTTATGATTTCTACCATCAAACTGTGTTTGGTTACAAAAGGATCAATAGTTCAGAAGACATGTACTACAAAAAGTCCCATTTTCACTACAGGAGCACTTACTGTGACCTTGACCCTAAAAATAGCAAACCAAATTTTGACATGTCAATCCAGCTCATGATGATGCACCATTATGCCAAGTTTGGTTACAAAAGGTTCAGTGGTTAAGATATCTGGACAAAATTCTTGACATACAGAAACAGTGATCTCCCCCCCCCCCCCAACCCAAAACCACAATTTCATTACAGGGGATATCCCCCCCCCCCACCCCCAAATTGTTAATGCATGCACACATGCATGCACAAATACCAACTAAACATGAACACTTACCATTATAAGGAGGGAGATCAACTTGAAACTGTGGACCAATGTTGACATGTCTGGAATCAAAAAAGCATGAAATCTTTAGATTTCTTGGATCTGCTCCCATATTCAAACTGTTTGCCAAAGCATCACTACATTTACATCTACCAAGTGCTTTCCAATATTCATTGTAAGTATTATAAAAACTCTACTCATTATGAGTCAAGCACTAAAAATAGCAACTAGGGAACTCTATCATGAATAGGTAACTAGATAATAGGAGCTGCAATGAGTGCTAATATCACAGATTATACTACTGGAACAAAAACTAGGTCTGGGTTTTTGGAAAGTGTACAGGCTAAAAATACAGGTTACAATCTGGATCACCCATGACATAATGCTCTTTTTTTATCTCTGGGTCTGTTGGCAGCAATACAGTCTAATCCCTACCAGCTTTTTCTGTGTGCAGCTGGCGCTACATGTGTTGCCCACACTGCCAAGTGGGGTTTACAAGTACACTCACTCAGCAAGTTTCCCACACAAGGTTACAGTGAGAGAGAGAGAGAGAGAGAGAGAGAGAGAGAGAGAGAGAGAGAGAGAGAGAGAGAGAGAGAGAGAGAGAGAGAGAGATTTATGTTTAATTTTTGCTTTGTTTGATTTCTGTACATGTACCTGTGTTGGCTGGGTTTAGCATCTCCAGATATACCACTTTAAAACAGTGTTAACTAAACTAAGAGTGAGAATTAACAAATTTTTGTAGAAGGGGTTTCACAACTGAACAATAAACTATTATTTCTGAATCACGAGAAACAAATTTCAAGCGCACTACAGTAAAGGTGACTTGTGTTTTAAACTCGTGTTGTGTACGTCGCTTGCATACAGGAATCTGGCATCGGCTGAGAAGAGCCGTGTTTCTGTTGTGCTTGTAGTACTAGCAGTAGTGACCAGCACTGCAGCATTTGTAGTACTGTAATACTAATGGGGTTTGAGCCTTTCCATCTGCCAACCCACTGAAACCATTGACATTCTGAGACAATGATGAGGTCAGGCACTCACGGTTTAATGTCTGTTTCTGGTGCAGCAGATTCTTCGTCCCCTTCCTGGGCAGCAGCATCAGTCAGCAAGTCTGATGCAACGCTCCCTGTGCAACAAAACACAACATCAACACAAACACACCAACAGTTCATGGGGGGGGGGGGGGGGGGGGGGTGATACTTTGTCCCCTTCTTGAGCAGCAGGATCAAACAGGCACACAACTGTATCAGCACTGACAGGACTCAATAACATGTAAAGGTACCAATTCTCAGCAATAGCTACTGTAGTACCCAAAGCTACAGAATCATAAGTATTTCCTCACATTTCATTGTATCTGCATTAAATGCCTAAAGCTGGCTAATAGCTCATCTGATATCACAAAAGAAAAAGGGATGCATTACTAAAATAATGGCAACGCAACCATACCAGCACAAAGAACCTTAGCCGAGCACCGCACTGATTTTCTCAAGAAACACTGAAGTAAGCTGGTAATCCCCCCAACCCCAACACACACACAACTCACCTCTGCGACTGAGTGAGAGACGTGCTGACACTGGGGCAGACTGAGGTGTGAGAGGCCGGGCACCCTGCATGCTCCAAAAGAGACCGGAGCCACTGCGGATGGGACTCAGCATGGGAGGAGGTGTGTAGGGGGGAGGGGTGTGACCTTTCCCCTTGCCCTCGCCACCATCCCACAGGCGCGGAGAGCGCAGGCGGCTCTGGAAGCTGCTGAGGGTCGGTGGGATGAACAAGGGGGAGGGCCGATGCTTCCGCTTGATCTTGAAGGGGCTGGGAAGGGAGCTGGGGTTGCGGAACACCCCCGCCCCGTCCGACTGCGAGAGGTAGTCCTCCCCGTGGCTCTTTGAGCGGCCGATGAAGGTCTCATCCCCACTCCGCTTACGTGACCTGTATATGGACTCCTCCGTGTTGCTTCGCTGCCGCATTAGGGAATGGTCTACGCTTTTAGACCGCATCAGTTTGTGAATGTCTCCAGATTTGCTACGCGCACGCACCCGCCCTGTCGGAGGAAGGATAGTACTTCCGCCCCCACTGTCTCCTCCTGGTTTTTTGGTAAAATGTCCAGCGAAGGCTGGTCCTTTATTGAGCAATGAAGTGATGGTAAGGCTGGAGGTGGAGGAGGACTGGGCTTTACGGCTGCTCTCGAGATCAGCCGATAGTCGGCGCTTGATTTCAGAATGCGGGGTTTTGATTGGAGCTGCACTGGTGACATCGTCAAGGCTACCCAGAAGTCTATCCGCAGGGTGATCCCCCAAGCCCAGAGTGTGTGGAGCCGAGTGGATGGCGGAGGAGAGCATCACATCCTGCTTAATACTGTCCAAAGCCACATGAGTGGAGGCCAAACTCAGACCGCTATCCGTGGACATGAGGGTCTGGAAGGATTGGAACCCAGGCAGCTTGTCCGCCGCCACCCCTTGCTGCCCCAAGGGCCCCCCTCCCCCCTGCAGCATGTCACCCAGCTCCCCTCCATGAGGGTGGGACATGTGCAACAGTTCTGACCCCATGCCCCCCTCAAAGCCCCCCATGTGCCCCATCAGCTGGGACATGGCCGGGTCCTGGACATCCACAGGCTCCCCGATGGACATGGTCTCCACCGCTGACCCCCCTAGCTGCTGCTGCTGCTGCTGAGCCAGACCCAGCAAATGTTCTGAGGGGCTGACGGTGGGGGGTAGGGTGGGCGTGCCCACCGTCACCACGGCGGAGCCTTGCTGAGTGCTGGGCAGAGGGTTCGATACCTGCTGCATGATGGAGCTCAAGGCAGCCACAGTAGACACAGGCAGGCTGACTACTGACCCCGACCCCAGCTGCAGCTGCTGACCGTTGGACAGCACTCCGCCAGGCAGGCCGGGGGTCATGGGGCTGACCGAGGCCAGGTTGGAAGGGCCTGCTGAGGGCACTCCAACAGAGTTCAAACCGGCCATGTTGCCATGGCCACTGGTCAGATGAGACAAGGGCTGAGACTGCAACAAAAGTTGTCCCCCCTGCCCAAGCTGGAGACCTGCCAGTGATTGTGACTGCTGTTGTTGTTGTTGAAGAAGCTGTTGTTGTTGCTGCTGTTGTTGCTGCTGCTGCTGCTGTTGTTGTTGCTGCTGCAGCTGTTCCTGCAGCACTTGCTGAAGCTGTGCAGGCTGCAGAGGCGGCAGGCCCAGTTGACTGTGCTGCTGCTGTATCTGCTCTATCTGCTGTGCTGTCAGCTGGGGCAGTTGTAAGGTCACCTGTTGTTGTTGCTGCTGCCGGTGTAGCTCCTCCACCTGTTGCAACACACACCTAAACTTACAGCTTTGAGAGGGGGCATGGTCAGCAATGCGTACAACATCTTAGTCAAAGTTGCCTGTTCGCAGAAAGCTAAAGTTACACAGTAGTGTTTTAGATGAGGATGCAATGCCCACTTTGTACATCATAAGATGCTCAGCACTCAGACTCCAAGCATGATGACTTGTTGAACTGACTGCTGAGGGGTCAACTGCCAAGCACAGCAAGGCATTCCTCTTGAGAGTACAAATCATCGTGTTTGATGTCTGTGCCTGGATCACTGATTTTTGTATTCAGTTAAATAGTACAACAAAAACAGCACACAAAACTGAAGTGAACCATGACTGAATTTGCCCCATCCTCCTTTCACCTAGAATTGAAAGTGCCCCTGATTTTAAGTGTAGTCAAGTCTAAGTTCTAGACAAAATGGCTGTCTGCGTTTAGGGTTTCTGGACCCCTTGAGTGTGTCATAACCTACCAATAAGCATGACCAGCTGTTTGCACAGAACAGCAGCACCTATTTAACTAGCATATGCAAGTAGCAGGTAAGCTAGGACTTCACTTACATTACTGTCCCGACTAGAGATTTATCATGCATAATGGTCTCAACAAAACACACAAAAACAACCTTGAGAAGTAAAGCATGTAAACACATGGACAGTCCAGGCCTGCGGGCACACGGAAAATACCACTCAGCATCACACCTGCTGAAAGCCTTCAACCAAGCGCTGGATCTGCTCAGCCTGCTGAGTCTGAGGTGAAGCAGTCCTTGGGGGCGACAAGGCCTGTGTCACGTCAGCCAGCGTTTCGTTGACCTGCGATAGTGTCATGGGAGCGGCCTGCGGCTGTGGCGTGGTGGGCGTGTGGCTGGGGGTGATGGAGCTCAGCTGCTGTTCATGTATATTCTGCTTCAGCTGCTCTTCCAGGGAGCGGATGTCCTGCTCTTCCTTCAGCTGGGCGGCCATTTGCTGGGCAGGAAAAACAGGGGCCTGATCACACTACGCATACATGCAAACTTAAAACCAAATAATACTCCAACAAGGTCTGTTGCCTTGCACAGGAAAATCATGGTGGGGAAGCGAAAACATCAGCAGTTCAGAATACACAGTAGAAATGGTGATACCTGGATGCTAGGAGCCCTCACTGTGACAGTCACCTTGAAAATAGCAATCTTTTTGCATCACACTCTGGCTCGTAATGGTATATTACCATACCCAAGTTTGGTTTACAAAAGGTTTATTTCAACCATTCAGAAGGTACTGTGTTGCCCAGACAAACGTTTTTTTTTAACCTTTGTAACCTTAGCCACTGGACACAGCAATCCAATTCTTTCACAAGACATTCCGGCTTATGATAATGTACGCTCAAACTAGGTTTGGTTGCAAAATGATCAGCAGCTTGAATGACAACAGAAACAGTCATATCTCAATTATGCAAGACACTGATCTTGGAAACAGCAACCCAACTTTTAGTGTTACACTCTGGCTTATGGTGATGCACTACCACACCACGTTTGGTTACAAAAGTTTGGTGGTTCGGAAATTACTGTCCGGACACACAACTGAAATTCTGAACCTAGCTGTGACCCTGAAACTGAACACAGCAGTCCAATCTTTTCACAAGACACTCAAGACTTATGATGTTCTAACGCAAAACTAAGTTTGGTTGTAAAAGAATCATTAATTATGAAGATATAGTAGAAACAGTCACATTTTGGTTATATAAGCCAAAGACCCATTTTTTACACATGAAAACCTTGAGTTCATGATGATGCACAACTAGTTTGGTTACAAAAGGTTGAATGGCCCAGAAGATATGTTCCGGGGCAAAGCCTGGACACACTGACAGATGGACAATCAACAAACTAGGGAGTTAAACAGTTCTCAAAAGATCACACAAATGCAATCTAAGAAAGCCCTAAGTCATCATCAATGGTAACTCTCATCTGGCATACAAGCAGTCATACGGTACATAAGCGCCACCAAAGGTTCAAACCTGCTAAGATAAAAGGTAGATCATCCTTTTGCTGGAGTTTATGTACCTTGTATTTACTTGCATGCCAGGTGACCTCAGGTGACTGATCTTTGTTACTGTATCCTCATGTGATCTCTTTTGAGCCCTAACCAACTTGTCTGTTGATTCTGCACTGGCACTCTAAGCCTCACTCTGTTTCAGGCTAAGACAGACAGACCTGCAGGGTGATTCCAACAATATGAAAGCTATAGTACAAGACAAAAGTAAGCACTGTGACCATCCACTTTTAGTATTAAAGCGTGGCCTGTTCCCATGTCCCATACTTGTACCTGCTTCTATTATAATATAGACCTAGGCCAGGACCTGTTTAAAATTCCAATGCATGTACTGTCAGTGTCATCAAGAGAATGGAGAAATAAAAAAATAAAAAAAGGGAAAGGTGTGCATATGATCTAAAAGATAAATGCGGTATTGGGTTAGGTTAAGCAATGGAGGGTAGCATAGATTTTGCTGCAAACAGCAAATTTTGAATTCACAAAGAGCATCCAAAATAACACACAATGTGCAATACATTTCCAAAAGTAAAGCTTGGTTTCTCTATCTTGAGGAGAGGAAAGTGAGACAGACAGACTGAGCGGGAATGAGGCAGAAAAGAGAGACAGAGAGTTACACAGACAGAGAGAATAAGATGAGCATGAAAGACCCCCCCCCCCCCTCCCCCCCCAAATCTTCTTTCTGATCAGAAAATGTGAATAATGTAAATCAGCCCCTTGTGAGTTAGGGACTTGTTCCAGGAGAACAGGGTTGCAGAAGACAACAGAATGGATGTGTCCAAAAAACAAAGATGTTGCATGACTACCTGCAGCTCCATTTGACGCTGCAAGATCTGCTGCTGGACCTCCGCTGAGAGCTGATTGATTCCCACCTGCTGCAGTGTCTGAGGGTCTGTCAGATAGAACGTCTGCAAACCAGCTGGCAAATCCCCAACTGTCGTTGCTGCCGCCTGTTGTGGAGATTGCAATGGGGTGGTGGTGGTGGTGGCAGCCGTCAGCCCTGCAGCCACCTGAATGGATGGGGATTGGGGCTGTGGTTGCGGGGAGCGGGGTGGCAGAGGTGAGTGTTGTGCGGGTGGGAGAGGGGGTGCTGACCGAGGAGGGGGAGGTGGGGGGCCCATGTCGGTAGGGGTGGAGGGGGAGGAGGAGGTAGAAGAGGGAGAGGAGGAGGTGAAGGTGGATTTCTTGCTGCCTGAACGCTTCCCATCCTCCTTGTCCTGCAGAAGTGATGAGAAAAGGGGCAATGCCACTGCACTGAACCAGAAAACTAAGAGAGAAGGGGAGAGAGAGAGAGAGGGGGGGGAGGGAAGGAGATAGACAGACAAGCATACAGAGAGACAGAGCACTATTAGAGGGGTCAAAGCAGTTGGAGAGTGTCAAACATTTAAGCCATGAAAGAAAGGATGAAATACAACTTCAGTTCTGTTGCTTTTAGATAAACAAACACCCTAAACATCACTACATGTAAACATTAACCCCCCCCCCCCCCCCCCCCTCAATAACTGTCTCAGCATGCCTGCCTGATTCAGAGGCACTGCTCCCAAAACTCTAACTCCAAGCCACACCCAAGGTCTATCTCACACGGTGTCTGACACAGGTCTAGAACCGGAGATGTCAGCTCACTGGTAAGCCAGATTTGAATAAGACACTGCACAGTGCTGAGTCACCTCAGTAGTGTTTGCTCATTGATGCCTTTTCCAATTCAACATATAATTACATAAAAGACACCACCTACTGATGATGATGTTAGCAAAGTTACTGAGAGAGACTGAGTGAGCATCTTTTCCAGAGAACAGACCACTACTACATGATACATCACTCAATCAACACACATTCCCCAACACTGAAAGATTTTGATCAGAACTGAAGCAACAGGAAGATTAAACAATCAGAGGTCCCCAAGAAAGCAGGGCATTTCTTTTTGAGGGTAGAAAGAAGCAACGCCAATTTTGCAAACAGTTCATGAATGCTGATGAAAGTGACAACTGCTGATACCACAGGAGTCCACTTTGGCTCGAGACCACTTGACACACTCAAAACCACTCTTACTCCTGGGAACTGTAGCACATGCAGTGTTTTGCTGAGGGAGCAACACTGTCAGTGATGCATCCATCAAGTGAATGAAGCTCAGCTGTGTGATCCCAGCCACTCTACCAGGACCACAGCACTCCCACTTTAGAGCAGAAGCCATCCAGCAATGAAAACTCCTACCTGACTGACAGGATTCAATCTTGCAATCTTTCACCCCACATTCTAAAATGCTAACCTGCATGTCACAGCAACCAGCAGTATGGCCATTTTGAACATATTTTCACTTGTACACATGCATGTATGTGCATGCACACACATGAGCATAGGTGCGCTGAGGCTGTAACCCATCTTCATATTTTCCATGTCAGGAAGAAAGTTGCACAGCTTGTATTTTCCTAGTGAAAATAGTGTATTGTACTGCATTGTGATTTTTTAATTTTTTGTTTAATATACTTCATTCAGCGACATTTATTTATCAGCTTACTTTTTTCAAGTAGCCTCCATGGAGGCGCATGTGGCCATTGAGAGCAGGGAGAGTTTTGAAGCGACGCTGGCACACAGAACACTGGACTGGCCCTTCCCCTTTGTCACTGAAACACACATCACCACGCTGAAATGATATCAACTCCCCAGCAAAATGACAAGCAGCAACATGTGTGCATGTGCATGTGTGTGGAAATACACTCTTATCTGCATGCATGCAGTGAATGAGTGAGTGATCAAGTGAGCAAAAATGTGTGTGTGCGTGAGCATGGGTGTGTGGTGTGTGCGAGTGTGTGTGTGTGTGTGTGCGAGTGTGTGTGCGAGTGTGTGTGTGTACGTATGTGTGAGCAAGTGTGCCCGCGCACATGTGCATACATATGTTAGAACAGACATGGATAAACCCACCCAAATACTTGAGACTAGCAAAGTTCAACAGTATATTATATCAGTGTGCATGTGTTCATGCAGTTCTGTGCATGCATATGAGTGACAGAGTGAGCAAGTGAGTGAGCAAGTGCGTGAACACGCACACAAGCGAGCGTATGTCAACAAGTGTGCGCACAAGTGCATTTGTATTAACTGACACGGGCAAACCTATCCAGATATCTGCAACTATCAAAGTTCAACAGTTCATAACACATTCAAAATGTTGCAGACAGCTCAAGAACTGACCTTTCTTTGTCTTTCTTTTTGTCTGCATACCCCACAGACCATGAGAGCCTGTGCTGTGAGTTCTGCAGAGGGCTGGTGGGCATGGCCACCCCGGGGCTGGGGTTGGGGCTGACCTGTGGAACCATGCTGGGGGACAGCTCACCGCTCAGAGATACTGGTGACTGGTCACCTGACCCCGGTGTGCCCACAAAGTTGTACACCTGTCACAGTCCATCATCATGTTCATTAACTCAACCTGTCACAGTCCACCATGCTCATTGACTCCATCTCAGTATACCTGTCACAGTCCATCATCAAGCTCCTCAACTCAGTCTGTCTGTCACTCAGTCTGTCTTGGTACACTTGTCACAATCCATCATCACGTTCATTAACTCCATCTGCCTCAGCTTTTCCTCAGCCTGTCTCAGATTTAACTGGAAAGTTCTGAACAAAACATCCCGTTCCCCCCTCCCCCGAACTTCAGCTACATGAAGTTGTGTGTCTCAACCCAGAAAGGGGCTGACAAATTCAGCAGATCTGTGGGTGGGCACATGAATGTATTCATGAGCCAAGCACCCACATCTGCAAAAAGTGAATGTCATCTCTAGTCATACAGCCAAAGCCAGAATCCTGGCCGAGGGGCTGGGCAAGGTTAAGCTTAGAGCACTCACTCAAACTCGGTTGATAACACAACCCCTCAAATTTAACAGCAAGGATCTTCTCGCCTCTGCCCCTTATTCATCACCCACAATAACATGGTGGTCTCCTACAGCAGTCTACTGCATCTGATGTAAAGTAATGAATGAAGAATGAAGCAGCGGCAATTTCAAGTGCTGTAACATCACATTCAAATACTGGAAGTGGCAAACACTGGAAAATATACCACACAAAAAACAGTACCTGTGCCCGCTCTTGCCAGGAAGCCTCACTCTGTGAGGAGATGCCGCTGTCTGCCCCTGCTCCCTCGTTGGACTGGGGGGATAATTCCTGAGCTTTCAATTTGGCTTCTTTAGCTTTAGCTGCCTTGGTCTTCTTGCTGTTAGCACCTTTGGAGTCCAGTCCCTGCAATGCGTTCTGCTGCTGCTGCTGCTGTTGTTGCTGTGAGTGTAGAAGTTGTTGCTGCTGTTGCTGGAGTAGTTGAAGTTGCTGGGCTTGCACCACAGCAAGGAGGTCTGCAGGGGCCTGCTGTAGCTGGAACTGCACCTGCAGGGCACAGAGCAGTTCATGAAGTCCATGGCAGACACCATGTTAACCCACTTGGCCCCAGACCAGCCGCTGCCCTTTCACTATGAAATCCCTTGCGAAGGGAGGTAACTGTGTCAAATGATCCCGTTATACGACTTTAAAAATCAATTATAAACACCAAACAAAAGTTTTAGCTCACTTCGTATTTTTCCCAGTTTGTGAATACAGTGTTCTTGTATATCCAACAGATTTTGATTTTTTTCACTAAAACTAAAAGCATAAAAAATAAATAAATCCCACGTCAGTAATGTCCGTATCTGAATTTTTCCGTGAGTTTATTAGGGTGCCCATGGTAAGCGACCGAGCCACATTTGCAGTTCAAATCTCAAAGGATGAAGTTCCGATGCCACTGCTAACAGTAGGGCTTTTGTTTATTTTCGGGCATCTATCGCGTGCCTTGCAGCTTTGAAAATTCACAGCATCTCCCAAACTTCGCTGAACTTCGAACAAAGGACATCATCAAAAGTAGTAAACAACAGCGGAAACAATGCTACAAGTCTCGTGAGAATCCCGTTCTTATTTGCATAAGCTGAGATGCTAGTATGGAGCGTCTGCTAGCCGGCCGCTACTAGGGTTTCGCGGTAAGGCAAAAGAGCGGGCAACTTATTTTGCTGTTCTTTGAGGATAGTTATCTGAAACATTATGAGAGTTATTTTAGATCCAAATATAATTTTGTATAATACAGCAGAATCATTTTCTGCTCTCAAAGACCACCAAGGATTGTGTACAAAACAGTACAGTGTACCCACCACACAACCCATCCCACCTGACCAGGAGTTTGGAAAGCCACACACTGACCTGAAACTGCTGCTGCTGCTGACCCTGCTCAGCGGTGGCTGCAGCAACTGTCTGCAGCCCGTTGTCCTGCTGCTGCAAGGCCACTTCCTGCAGTTTCTTCAGGCCCAGATCTCCCACCTCTGGGTCCACCTTGACAGCCACACTGCCGCCAGCGGTGGCTGCCTTGTTGGCCTGAACCTCAAAGTGGAAAAACTGGTTCTGGCTGCTGCCTGAGCCCTGGCTGGGTGATGGGGTAGAGGTGGCACTGTAGGAGGGGGAGTTGTGGAGGATGCGCTGAGAGATTCCCCCCTCCAAAGAGGATGCAGCAGCTGCTGCTTGTGCTGCTTTAGCTGCCGCCACCTCCGATGACTTCCCCTTGCCATTTCGCTGGGCAGGAGGCGTGATTCCTGAGGCGGCCATGCTGGCCAGGACATGTGTCTGAGCAACATCTGTGGTGAGGTGGTGATGGGCTTCCAAGTGTCGGCGTAATGAGCGAGCATCACAATAGCCTTTGTCACAATTTTCCAGTGGACATCCAAATGGTTTCTTGTCTAAGTGGGTCATTTGGTGGCCATTGCTAAAAACAGAAGTTGAAATGGCACTGTGGTCAGAATGAAACTAGTCAAAGAATTGGACAAAACAATAACTAACCCAATTGGGGGGGGGGGGGGGATTGCGTGCACTGCATACATACATGTCTCACAAACAATTTAATATCACAAGGAAGGATGTTAATTCATGCATGGCGATGCTTCTTTTTAGAACACACTCCACTAACAAACACACTCTTAGTCTCACTCTTAGAACCAAAATCAACTGTGAATGAGACAACTTCCAAGTTAAGTGTGCAAGTGTTCAGATACATGGACAAAACAAAGCTGGCAGAAGTTTTACGCTGCAATTTCAGCTTTACACTAAAAAAAAAAAAAAAAAAAAAAAGTTTTTTAATCCATGCTGAATTTGATAGGGGTTGGTCTTCAACGATGGTGACAGTGACTATGCACATTTTTCAAACCGGTATCACATTTGTAGCAGGCAACACCTGCTCACGAAAACCGGTCAGCCAGCCATAGCAGCCAGGGGACAGTCTTAAAAAATAATAAAAAATATCAATACCATTTTTTTTTTAAATTGTGACATAGGCACAGATTTACTGAATGAAACTAGGATTAGTAGTAAGGACTATAGTCACTGTATAGCCCTTGCTTTGCTAAAACTGAAAGCTGAGCCGACAGCAAAGACTCATGTAGATTCCTCTGTTGAATGTCTGGCCCCCTCTTTTTTGCTGTTCATGTGGCTGAATGACACATAACACCAACAAGAACACACATGCACGCACACACACAAAACAGACAGGCTGTGCTGCCTTAGTCAGAATTGGATGTAGATTATAGATGCATCACCCTCCTTGTATGCCTTTTTTGTTTGTTTTTATGTTACTAACACTGTAACAGTTGCAACTCACAAGATATGCACACAGCAACATTATTTCACTCTTCTGTGGATGTCTTGTCTTTTAAAATGACGCAAACAATTAAAATCAACAGAGCCCCACAGACTCTGCGCTTTCACTCTTTCTCTTTCAAAAGGGGGCTGGGAGTTGTGGGCCAGGCAGACTTGATTAATCCAAAATGTATAGAAATTATACACAAAAGAACCACACATTTCTGTGTGCTTCACTTTCCAATTTCCCTATTGCTTCACTTTCCAATTTCCATATTATAGTATACTAGGTGTGAAAGTGGTTAACCATGCACATTTTAAGTTGTAGTTTCCTTGCCCTTGGACACATCCGCATGTTAAAAGAACAAACCATGATCCCTGGTTGAGTGCATACATCTGAGTGTTTTTCAGACATGATGGCTGTGCACTGTGCACACTGCTCTTCATAGTGACACTGTAGATTTCAAACTGGTGACTTCAGCATGAAAATCTGTCATGCATGAACATCTGTCAGGCTGTGTTCAGTAAAACACAACTTGATCATGTGCTATCACTTAGTGATATGAATCGGATTGTAACCATTGCTATCCGTCAACATCACAGTCTGCAGAGACAGACTTTGAGAAGACATCAACCTGCATAACTGTTTCAGCAACATTGTTATTTGATTATGCCCCCCGAAACATGCTTTTATTCTGGGGACAAACAACAACAAAACATTCATTCAAAATAATGTTCAGCTAGTCACTCTGACTGAAATTTGAATGCAGAATATCTGTCTGCTATCTGCTGATTTTGACTGGTAAAATACTGGAAAATATTAATCAACATCATCCATGACTAAAATATACTTATTATTATATTAAAGGGGTGGGGATGGACGCATGATCAGGTCATGGGTCTCATGGATCCACAAAAGAACCGCCAAGAGAATTTTCTTCTCCAGAGTTAGTTTTCTGTGCTGACTCTTACTTTGGTATCCCATTGCACCACCATGCTACTGCAGTAGCAGGTAAAACAGCCTGGTCACTTACCACAGTGCCATGCACTATATAAAAAAACCTGGTCATTCCACCAAAAGTGCAGTAGCAGGTTACAGCTAAACATGTAATGATGTATGGAGATTTGCCCTTGTTGTGAACCGGTTTTCTGCAAACGCAAGTGAACCAACTAAAACTGTAATTGTTTGCAAAAGCCATGACAATTTGCCACTTCATTATTTGTTTGTAGATTAAGTTCATTAACTGTTTGCTGCTTGAAGTTGAAAAAGGGGATTAACCTGAGAACTTACTCTTGCTTTAGATTATCCTGTTAATTTTTTTAATTTAAAAAAACAACCTTTTGTGTATCTTCAGCTTTTTTCAGTATGCCAGCAGTCAACTCTGTTTGAGATCCCCCCCCCCCCCCCCCCCCCCAAAAAAAAAAAAAAAAAAAAAATCCCCAAGAGAGAGAGAGAGAGAGAGAACATAATAAAAGTCACCAAAAAAAGAAGAAGAAAATGTTGCAGTGTTACTAAAACTAGAAGGTGCCAGACTTACAGATGATCCTGCCGCTTGAATCCTTTGTTACACACAGTACACAGGTACTTTCGCTCATCAGAGTGAGTCAGGCGATGCTTGGCCAAAGCACTGACATTGTTGAACTGTTTTGCACAAACTGGACACTGCACGCTGCACTTCCCTGGTGATCCCATTCCACTCTGACTCTGAGACTGTGGTTGCTGCTGCTGCTGCTGCTGCTGCTGCTGTTGCTGCTGCTGCAGTGGCTGCTGGCCTTTCCTGCTTCCGTTGTTGTTGCTTTTGTTGGCCGGCTTCATTTCATCTACGGTGGCATCTGTGTCAAACACAATGATAAATCTATTACTCTGAGACTTAGTGAGTATAATAACAAAGACTAAGAAGACTGCCAGGGAGAACTGTAAGTGAGTTCCATTGTATACAGCAGTTCCACTGTACACACTTTATCCTTCCTTCCTTCCAGCCTAACACAAAAAGTACTGAACATTCTTACTGACAGAGAGAAAGAGGGGGTGGTGAGACAGGGGCTGGGGGGGTCTCTGACAGAGAGAGAGAGAGAGAGAGAGAGAGAGAGAGAGAGAGAGAGAGAGAGAGAGAGAGAGAGAGAGCAAATGTTATATGACTCAGTGCCAAGGGGGGAAGGAGGCGAGAGGCAGGTTTACGCCTCCTGCCATTCTAGCACATAAATAGTCATGACTATGTAAACCGATAATAACAATAATAAAATTAATAGCACACGCTGTACGCTTGCTTTAAAACACACGCGTTTGATACGTACAGGTGGATCTTTCAAACTTAAGAACAGTTACTATTATAGTCTAGAATACAACCTGAACTACCCACAGTGCTAGTTCCACGGCCTGTTCGAGACTTAAAGGACATTTGCACTGTTGACGCTGTTTTAGTTGTTTGGTTTTGCTTTCTGTTTCCGGATTAACTTCGAGGGCAAGTGAAAGCGACTTCACGTGAACGTCAGCAAAACATTAAAATTACGACTGTGCATATCGTGGGGGTGGTTTTTTGGCTGTCAATAAAATCTGTTTCAAACACTTTGTCTTCTTGTTGCTTTGTGTGTGCGTTCATAATTAGTCAATATCACAGCGGAAACCATATGAGTTCCAAATCAGGAGCAGCTGAAGCAGTATTTATTTTGCAAGGTGAAAAGATTCACGAAATTCGACCCCTGAAAATGGACATGCTCACGGTGAGTGCTTTCAATGCTTTCATTTGCGTACATGATGGATCAAAACATTACCCCACTCACCGATTTGTACAGAGGAGATATCACTTTACACAGTGCATATTAAATCAATTATCACCAAGTTTTATTTTTGGGGTTAGAGGCTCCAAAATGTCCCTCGGTCGAACGTTACGTGTGTTAAAATGTTTCATGACTGGCATCCGCGGACAGTCTAGCGAAGACCTGACTTTCTGTTTCGCCAAAACTTTACCCCAGTCACTGTGGTACATAACTGCATCAGGCACCAATGTTTTATTTTACTGCAAAATCTCTGGGTAGTTTAAAAAATATATAGTCCTGATATAACCGTACTGGATGACTGGGCACAAAAACACCAACTTACTTAAATATATTTTGCCATTCTTCATATGAATCATAATACTGTTGCAAGAAATAACGTTCACCACAGTACTAAACAAGCCAAAGGAAGGGGGGGAAAGTTTTCACTTGTCTGTACTACATCCGGCTAGCCATGTTATACATCCAGGTCATTTGCTTTGAGCACATGGCTGCATGGAAGAGATGTTGTGACAAGAGAAAAGTGTGTGGTAATATTTTTGAAGACCATAAAAGGCATAATGTTTGACATAAATTTAATGTTCAGCATATATTTCGGCAAATCTTACGGTTCTATTACATTTATATTGGTATATATGCCGAATCTTTTAGAAGTATTGGAATGTAAGCATACAAAGCGAGTTTTTGTTATGCTGTCGATCTCAAGTTTGTTCAGATGCTTTTGTAAATTTGTTTTCGCTGAGTTTCTTACAACATGGGTGCGTGCTGAAATTATAATGTTCAACAGCAGAATGGTTATAAGCAGTATGTTCTGATCATATTCTTTACATTTTTTTGCTTGCACTTAACACAATTCATTTTGTTTCAAATTACATCTGCAAGCAGATCACCATACACGGCAGACAATTTGAATTTCCAGAGGTTAAAGTCATCAAGTTAGGTGTTGAACATTATGATTAAAACACAAACTGTGGAAATAATAATGTCTGACATAATGATAGTGACCATGCCTGTCTGCCTTTCAGAGTTTTAAAAATGGAAGGTGCAGATCTTTTATGAGCAATATTCATTAGGCTATGATTTTTCAGTAATATTTTATTTTTATTATTTTTATTAATTCATTCTGTTTAAACTTAACTTTTCAACTGTTTTTGGCCTAGACATCCGAGTCAACAGGACCAAGAAACACATGGATGACAGGTTGCATGTTTTCCTGCAACACCCCAAAGGAGCAAAAGTAGCACTCACTCTTACTGGCTACATTTTGTCTCTTACAAAACATTTACTTGTTTGTTAAATAAATAAAAAAGTTATTACTTCTTTTGTTATAAAATAAAAAACAAAGTAGCAAGTTGTGTCATTAATGTTACTTATCCACTACAACAAAGTTAGACATGCTATTTTGTGTAACGCAGCAAAAACTGTTCACATGGAAATACTTCAAATAGTTATGCGTCTTATACTTTACAGTAATAAAAACTTCTATTGATTTATCATTTTCATCAAGAAACAAGCAACAATGTACATCTTGTTGAAGTAGTAATGTCCTCAAAAGAGATATTATCATCATTTTTATCCATTTGCTTGAATATATAATCCGAAAATGATGACCTCTCTTTCAAACATTTGCAAGGAATAAGAATAGATGAACATAATTCCAAGCACTGTGTGCAACACTGCATGCATGCAGCCTGTTGGTCTGCTAGTTCTACAGCTCACAGCTTCCAAGTGCAAATCTAAATTCCTCGGATCAGGGCTTTCCATTTTTAGCGTTCTACTCCTAGGAGGTGGTCTAACCCCTGTCTCACAATTTAAAATGGTATTTTCACCCTCTTCCTAAAGGGGTGGGGGGGGGGGGGGGGGGGGCAAACAACTCCATTATAGATCCATTCACACATGGTCAAGACAGAAGCATTGCAAGTTAACCATTTTTGTAAGACTAAGAGTGTGTGTCTTGGCTCCCCATTTTAGTGCAAGTACTTTCAGTTTCACATGAATGAAACCATCAAATCTGGGAGAACAAGCACAGATTAAGAAAAAGGATGCTCCAAGCTGGGTGTAAACTGAAATCTCAACTTTCTCCAGAGATATATGACTTAGTGCCAAAAGGTGCGCAAATGGGGGGTCCGATTTTTGACTGTCAATAAAATCTGTTTCAAACACTTTGTCTTGTTGATGCTTTGTGTGTGTGTTCATAATTGGTAAGTATCACAGTGGAAACAATATGAGCTCCAAATCTGGAGCAGCTGGAGAAATATTATTTTTGAAAGTGAAAAGCGCCATGAAATTCGACCCCTGAAAACAGACACGCTCATGGTGAGTGCTTTCGTTGCTTTCATTCACGTACATGACGAATCAAAACATTACCTCAGTCACCGATTTGCACAGAGGAGATATCGCTTTACACAGTGCATATAAAATTGATTATCACTAAGTTTTGTTTTTGGAGTTAGAGGCTCCGAAATATCCCTCGGTCGAACGTTATGTGTGTTGAAATGTTTCATGACCAGCATCCGCAGACAATCTAGTGAAGAACGGACTTTCTCTTTCGTCGAAACTTTACTCCAGTCACTGTGGTACGTCACTGCATCAGGCACCAATGTTTTATTTTACTGCCAAATGTCTGGGTAGTTTTTAAAATATATTTTGCCATTCTTCATAAAATTGTTGCAATAAATAACGTTCAACAACATTGTTTGTTTCAGTGAAACACTGGTGGTAGTTGCTACCCACTAGACAGATGTTTAAAGGACATTTTCACTCCTTAATAATGCTGAGTGAAACTGGAAGTCTATAGGGTGAATTTGAGGTCCTACTAGAACTTAGTGAATACGCACAGGGTTTTTTCCAGTTTTTTTTCCAGGAGCCTTATAGGATTTATGGTCCTGACTTTAAAACCTCTGCTCGGCTTGACCCCCAGTAATTCAATATTTCCAGACACTTCCACAAAGCCTTTCCATTCCCCACAGTGAAGAACCCAGTCTAAAGAGGCATAAAACAATTACAACTGAAAGAATCCCCCTGCTGATGTCCTCAAGGGAAAAACTCAGTTGCTGGAATGAATATTTGAGAAGCAATTACCATTAAACATCAACTTGTGCGATATTGATTTTTTCTGACAATGAAGGAAGAGTTGAGAAAATAGCCATACACAGCCCATAAAAATAAATCCTACACTGTGGAATGGGATTCTGGATGGAGAAAGGATAGCACCAACTTGATTTATAAATATCTTGGCATTTCTATGGTTACCACTTCTAAATTCTAAGTAGAAAGCTTTCAATGTTTCACAGTAATACAAATACAACAAAACAAAAACATCAAAGGCTCTGGATATTCACAGGATTTATCAAGTATGTCACTGGCTAATATTAATGATAGTAGTAGTTATTAATAAACAGTGTTGTACTTGTAGACCCCCCCCCCCCCCCCTCCATTTCCACTAAAGAAAAGACCATGTAGAAAGACCAAGTCTGAGTAGCAATCAACCCACAAGAGGAAAATCAGCATGACTTTCAAGTTGTCTTGCTAGGACAGTCAGATGAAAAATCTGATTAATCGATTATGACTGTCATTAGTAACACTCAAATTCATGAGAAAGCTGTGCCTACCTGAATTACGCTCACTGTCCATGGCTGGCAGGGAAGTAGTATCAATGGGAAGGCCAGCGTCTCCAAATGGTGAGAGGGAATCATTGACACCACTGTCAAACAAGTCAAAAGTGTTGCTACCTTGACCCTGAAGAGCTGATGCTGGGTTCCCAAGTCCAGAAAATAAGTTGTCATCCAGCTGTCCCAGACCTGGTGGTGCACTGTTGTTGATGTCAAAGGCACTTTCAGTCAGCATTTCATTGTCTGTGTAGTTGATGGCACTAAGCATGGTATCACCACCGTTTCCTGCTGACCGGAACTGCAACCCTGGGGCCGGGCTGGACTGTCCGGTGTCTGTGTAAGCTGAAGAATTCAGGATGTTCAGAGGAGACGGACCTTTGTCCTCAAAAGCCTGCTTGGTGAGAGAGTCAGACTTCAGTGGATCAGCAGCTTGCATGGAGAAACTTCCGTCTGTGATGCGCACCAAAGTTTCCAAGGCATTCTGAGCAACAAGAGAAAGATCCGGACCAGAGACAGAAATGTCACGCTGTTCCTTGGCCATGCTGTTCAAGTTGCCAGTAAGGGTGAGAGGCAGGGATGTCAAGTTGAATGTAAGCGTGGACTCGCTGAGAGCAGCTGGGACTAGGCCCAAGCCGTTGCCTGTAAGACCAGATAAAAGTGTGATGTTGTCTAAGCTTGCTCCTGCAACAACGGGTTCTGAGCTGTCCATCACAGTCTGGGCGCCATCCATGGCCCTTCTACAGTGACGGTGCCGCCCACCCTCCTGAAGACAGTCACAGTGAGCTGACGAGCCATATACTTGTTGCCAGCAAACCAGTTCAAAGTGTACACAAACTATACAGTATTATGCTTAGAAATCATACCAAAAGGAGGTAGCCTAATCTATCTTTGGCCGCTACATCTTGTGATCATCTGAAACAAACAAAAAATAACATCAAATTTGATGTTAGATGTGTAAAACTGAAAAGTGGTGGTGAACCACTGCCATTATTTTAATCCTGGAAAAAAATTAACAAAATGTTTACATGACAGGCCAGCTCATGATAATGTACTAACATACAAATTTTGTAGGTCCTGTTGATGTTGCTAATGTTAGACAACTGTGAGGATTTATTGGGAAGGTGACCAGCACATTCCATGAAAATCCATACTGAGCATCCAATGACATACCTACCTACAACAATTAAATGAAGTCTCACTAGTAGTAGTAGAAGTAAAACAGTACAATTATTATTTTAAAAAAAAATTCAAGACAGCTTGACCCAAAAGCATTCCCAAATAAATGATAAAAAAAAAAAGTTTTTACAAATTACATGATGTACACTCAAGTAGATGAATAAACTAAATAAATAAATGTGTCACAAACTATTAAACTCTATTTCTATTGCTGTTGTTTTGCTGTTATTGCAAGCTGCTGATTCTTGCTATTAACTATGCGTGGCCATAGTTTACGTGGCCATAGCATTGTAACGATAATGTACAAATGCAGCTCATTCAGCAGTATTTCTGCACAGGCTCATAATATGACTATGACTTATGAGTGACATCTAATGATCTATAACCTATAACTTATAGTATAAGGGCCATGGTAAAAGTGGATCACTGAAATCAGTCATATAATTACTGTAACAGTGTAACTGTACATGCAACAGGTCAGATGTTCATACCAGTTACTACTACTAGAGCTATACTGGCCAACAGTAACACCCATCTCCCTTTCCCATCCATACACATCCAAGACACACACACAGTAACACACTCTCTGTGTGTCACAGTACACACACACAGGCACACATGCGCACACACACACTATCTCACTTAGTCAGTTAGTGTGTCATTGTTGTTGTTTTATCTGTTGTTGTTTTCTTTTCTGTGTGTGTGTGTGTGTGTGTGTGTGCATGTTTTGTTTTAAGAGCTGGTCAAACAAAATAACACTTTATCAGCCTGTGGCTGTGCATCTCACTAGTCACAGATTGCCATTTCTTTTTCTTTTTCTTGTTCATATTAATTTTATATACTAATCTTAACCCATAAAATACCACAAATTACCAATTAACGCCAATCCTGTATTAACTAAACTAACAACTGAACAAGCACATATTTTTGATGCAGGGAACCAACTGACATGAATACTAGAGGAAAGAACGGTCTGTGGCACCTAAAACTTACAATTGTTGGAATTTAATTCAATAACCCTTTATTCATCCTACAACAAGTAGCAGTTCCATCAGATGGGCTCATAGTGATTGTCATACAACAACAAAACACCACCACCAAAAACAAAGATTATTAAAACAAAAGGATGACCCGTAATCAGAACGTCTGAATGAGTTAAAATGTGAAACAAACCTGTGTTTAAATCATAAAATCTAAGTTTACATTTATATATTATATATAACTTTATAAGTTAGAACTTGATGGAGCTGATCCCTCATTCAGTCATTGTAACCTGGACAGTAGACAGTGAGCACTCTCAAATTTATAGTCGAAATCAAATAAAACACAATCACAAATATAGTCCCATTACTGCTGTTAGGGAGAATACATGTATGACATATGTTTTGGGACTTACACATATTTTCCGAAGGGACTCAACATGTGCAGGTGACAAAGAGCAGGTTGAACCACATCTATTTTATTCTGGACACAAGCGCACATAAGAAGCTCAAACTGCATTAGCCCTAACTGAAAGTAACACCGTATTTTGTACTTTTACATAGTTAAGCAGTTTGGGAAAAATGAAACTGAATCAGTAAATGAATGGACCAGGAAGGAATAAATCTATCAGAACAAGCTCAGGAAGAGGTTCCTGGCAGTGGATAAAGCAGGGCTCTCCATTTTTCACCTTCTAGGGGGGTGAGCTCACCAGTGTCTTGCAATTTAAAGTTTTTTTCTCTCCTTCTTTCAAAAATTCTAAAGCATACCCTTAAAAACACACACACTGAAAACAACATTACACCCACACATCTGCAACCAACTTATCAAGATAGTTCAAGCACTGGAAGTCAACAAAACTTGGAAATGTGCATTTTACTTTCAGGGCTCCCAATGTTTTTGAGAGTACTTTGATGTAACATTAAACAATACTAACATGAATCAGATCATCAAATTTGCAATCCTAGAAACTGTGCAACTCCAAAGGTACACATAAAGGCCACTCCAAATTGGGAGGAAAGCACTGCTAAGTGTTACAGACGTCACAACTTTCTCCAGAGTGAGATTTTGCATGTGAACTTGGTGCTGATCTGATAGTTATAGTACAGCATTCTAGTAGTATCTTCTTTTTTCACCTCTTGCCATTATGTCACTTGTCCATGCTGAATGCTGAAAAACATGTTTTCAGTATGCTTAATCATTGGAGCATAACCACAGATCACTTCTGTGCAAACACAGCACTTCACTGTTTTTGGCTGTCCTTGTCATCGAATAGCCAAGTCCACTTAGCCATGCACTCCTTAAAGTTAAAGTAACAATATGAACTAGGAGTGCAAGTCTTCCTTTTGGCTGTAGGTCTACTGAAGTTGGGTTCGCTGGCTGAGTAAACACGTAAGCTGAACCTTCAGGGTGCTTTTGCTTTGATGCGCCAATTAGCCATGCCTTAGCGCCATTGCGATAAATGCACAGACAACGTTCACATTCACTTACATCTCGCATGATTGGATAAAGTAAATGGCAACAGCCAATGAACATCAAAAACACTTTTTAGTCACTGATTTGTAACATTTTGACAATGTGTGTGAGCTCACTGTTTGTTCCACTGGGGTTTCGGAAATGTGTCGCACTGTTTGTCTCTGTGAAAAATCTATGGTCATCAACCCCCACTAAAAAAAAAATTAAGTGGTATTCTTACTCCTTACTACAGATTTTAAAGCATAAACTAATTTTCACGTAGGAATGCAAATCTAAACAATGAATCTGAAATCATATTAATGCATAAATATGCAGAGATTGGGTGTGTGTGTTTTTTTGTGAAGAAAGTATGCACCGGAAGTAAAAGCAGCCAAGGGACTTAAGCGATGCCGGGGAAAAAGTCAAGGGAGTTAACAACCCCGCCTGAATCGCCTAATACTAGTAATAGGATGCCCCAAAACGCATTTTTTCTACGAACTCGCGATCTTCTGGTCAGCCAATAAACGATGCAAAGACATTTTTTTTCCACCCTTCATCCCCTTTCCACGGTAATTTCTGCAACTGCAACAGTATTGGCATTTGTACTGCTTCGCAATTCTAGGTTCAACTTCCACTGTTATACACAGCATGAAGCAACGCCTACTCAGAAATCAGCCTGGAAGTGTGCTGCAACCTCTCGTGACTTCTTGTGTGAAAGATTACAAAGCGCATTCACTCGTGCAAACCAGCTTCACTGAATCGCCCAATACTAGGCTTTCCAAACATGAAGATGAAGAACCATCCACTAACATTGTAACAATGCACCACAATTACGAAGTTGTGAAAGGAACAGTGTAAATTATTTCTGGCTTTAGTATCCACTGATGCTACACTACAACTCGTGATCTTGTAAATGGAATGGTACCAGGCCTTAAAAGAAAAAGTGGAACAGTCACTCATTCTGCTCTATAAAGTAACAAACTTGTGAATGGATTATGAAACAGTACTGATGGCCCTACCCCCAGAGAGAGGCCCTACTCATTCTGCTCCACAAACTTATGATTCCTACAAATAAAACAGTAGTGGTGGTACCATTATCACTACTAGTACCACTGCACTAGTACTAAGTACTAGCACTAGGATTTCATTATGGTTTTAAACAGAATGTTCCACTCACTCTGCTTTACAAACTTGTGACAGTGATCAATCATTGAGCTAGACATTTTTCAAACTGTTGTGACCTCTATGTAATAGTATAAGGTGGAAAAAATGATTCATGGAAGCTGGTCAGTCACCATCATTGGTCAGATGTACATGGCCTCCTCAAGACCCTCCCATGTGCAAAAATTCTAACTTACGTAATATCCTCAGCGCCAACAGTCCTTTATTGTACACAGGCAAAGAATGATGGATTAGTAAAGTGGCACCAAAAGACATGCAGACTGACAGTACCTACACACTGAGCACATCAAAAAGAATCAACTCAAAGCTGAATGAAGGTGTACCCCCCTCAGTCAAGAGCAATAATATACCACACTTTATAAATGAAAAATGTCTGCAAATATCAAGTGCTGCAGACAGACATTAACACAGATTACAGCACACGCTGTAAGTGTAAGTACACCAACTCGGTGGATAGTAAAAAATGTGCTATAAAAAGCTATTCACTCATGTAGAATCACATGTGAACACAGTTAGTCTGCTCAAAACTGGAGAATAGCACTATAAAGGTGATCAACAACAACAACATAACGTGATGAACACAGATGAAACGGGTGATGCCAAAACTATTTACACCAAAATTCACTCCATCTACATTCACACACACACACACATAGATGAAGAATTGATGGGGCTAAATGTGGAAATTGCAGTCAAGTTCTTCATCAACTTCAGACCCCAGCATGAGTACAAAGTATGGGCGCTGCCCCATCACCAACTCAAATTCAAAATAACGAAGTAGTGCTAAGACTTTTTCTTTTCTTTTCATTTTTACCTTTCTAAAACAACAAAACTCAGTTTCATTTTAAAGCCTGAATTAAATTATTATAGCCAAAGCTCTTCATCAATTCATTACTATTCATAACATTATTATAGGTGTATATCACTGATTTCTATGCATCCTCTAATTCTGGTCATTCATTTTTTCCACTGACTTATGGGCATAAGATGGTATTGGTAGGGCTACCATTGTCATGTCTTTCTACCATGGAGCAGTCAATCAGTGGAAGCAGTCTTATAATGTAAA
>JABMCL010001039.1:15000-40000 GCA_018857735.1 Alviniconcha marisindica
CCATTTATGTCAGCATTTTATCCACAAGATTAATGTGGCTACTTTATAGTAGCTTAGGGTTCATGTTGATATAATAAATGCATGATTATTGTCATTGTTTTAACTCCAAGTTTCATGTAAGTAATTTATAATATAACCACACGGTTCATGTCAGTATGTTTTTTTCATGCGGGTATTTCATGGTAACTTGGGGTTCATGTTGGTATCTTATAATAACTGCATGAATATTGTCATTATTTTAACACTTAAGTAATTGATGATATAAGCACACGATTCACAGCATTGACTCCTACAATTACGGATATTATGACCGACTCCGTGATAACTCAAGTCAAATCAATCGATCAGTTTATGCCAAACAAACACTATACATACACATGCAATGAGGCATTGTTGAGAGCATTCATAATCATACATGTATTCACAATAATAGGTTATCAGTGTACATGCTATAGTAATGCGCTTGATAAAAACAGACAATACCTATACATTAACGCGCATTGACAGTAACCAGTTTTACGTTATATAACTAAAAAAAAGTACAATATCATTAACTCTGATTACGTGCAAGGCAAAGAAGAACAAGGACAACAGCAAGAGAGAGAGAGAGGAGAGAGAGAGAGAGAGAGAGAGAGAGAGAGAGAGAGAGAGAGAGAGAGAGAGAGAGAGAGAGAGAGAGAGAGAGAGAAAGAGAGAGACACACACACACCAACACACACACACACACACACACACACACACACACACACACACACCACACACACACACACCACACACACACACACACACACACCACACACAACACACCACACACACACACACACAACACACACACACACACACACACACACACACACACACACAACACACACACACACAACACACACACACACACACACAACACACACACACACACACACCACACACACACACACACACACAACACACACACACACACACACACACACACACACACACACACACACACACACACCCACCACAAACACACACACACCACACACACCACACAGTGCTGACTTTCACTGTGTGTGTGTGTGTGTGTGTGTGTGTGTGTGTGTGTGTGTGTGTGTGTGTGTGTGTGTGTGTGTGTGTGTGTGTGTGTGTGTTGTTGTGTGTGTGTGTTAATTGTTGTTATTTTTCTCTCCCTTTTTTCTCTCTCTTTTTGTTGTTGTTGTTGTTGTTGTCGTTGTTGTTGTAGTTTTTGTTGTTGTTGTTTTTGTTTTGTTGTTGTTGTTTTCGGGGGAGTCTTCGTGCTGGGGGAGTGCGTTTTTTAGTTTTTTTGTTTGTTTGTTTGTTTGTTTGTTTTTGTTTTCTTGTTGTTGTTGTTGTTGTTTTGGGGGGCTGTTGTTGTTTTTACATATACTGGCAAAAAGGACGTATTTCCCAGCTCCACATGACTGTTACTTGCAAAGTAGACTTTTCTTGGCAGACTTGATTGTTTCGTCTTCTTTGCAGGGTTTGCTGACTTGACTTCACTTCACTTCACTTCACTTCACTTCACTTCACTTCACTCTCCTTGCAGGCTGGATCGCCAGGCGGCGGACGACATGACGCTGGGTGGATACCCGGTGAAGAAAGGCACCCGGATGATGATTCCTGTCTTTACCATCCACAGAGACCCCGAGATCTGGTCTAATCCCGAAGAATATGACCCAGAAAGGTCAGTGCTGGACTGAGTCCGAAAAGTAAGAACTCAAACTATCATTTGTAGACTGTCTTTGAAGTATTACGCCCTAGGAAAGTCAGCACTGTTCGGATCGTGAAACGCATTACCCAGATACATCAGTACCGGTCTGATCCTACGTGAAACGGAAAGGCCAACAAAGGATTGAGTCCGCAAATACGGCCAAAAAGATCAGTACTGGTTCGATCCTCAAACCGACGACCCAGAAAGGTCAGTACCAGCTTGATCCTGAAACATGCGACCCATAAAGGTCAGTAGCAGATTGATCCTAAGACATGCGACCCAGAAAGGTCAGTACCAGATTGATCCTGAAACATACGACCCAGAAATGTCGGTGTTGGATCACTCCACAGTAGGTCACTAGTGGTTTGAACCTGAAACATAGATTACCCTGAAAAGTCAGCACTGGACTGACCCTGAAACTTACACGACCCATGGTTGGTACTTGACTGATCCTGAAACTTACTCACAAAGCTCAATACCGGAACTGCCTTTACCTAATTTTCTGCTCTTGAAACAGATGGGGGGAAATCTGAAACAAGAATGACTTCTAGCGTTCTGAAACAAGATCAAACACATGAAGGTTCCGAATTGTTTTATTTATTAGGACAAAACACATTAACATGCATGTTGTGCTTTGTCCTAATAACTGCGTTCTTTTGAACCTTTTTTGTGTTTGGATCTTGAAACAGATGACTCAAAAAGATCAGTACTGGATTAATCGCGAAGCATGCAGGCCCAAAAAGGTCAGCAATGGAATGATCTTCAAACACACGACCCAGAAAGGTTGATACTGATCCGGTTCTGAAACATGCGGCCCCAAACGTTCAGTCTTTGGGGGACACTGAATCAATTAAGCGACCAAGAAAGGTCAAAATTTGACTTGTTCTGAAACGTACACAAATGTTTCCGATGGCTACGATAATTATGGTGATAATAACTTCATTCTGAAGGCTCTCTCTCTCTCTCTCTCTCTCTCTCTCTCTCTCTCTCTCTCCTCTCTCTCTCTCTCTCTCTCTCTCTCTCTCTCTCTCTCTCTCTCTCTCTCTCTCTCTCTCTCTCCAGACACACACCAGAGGCTAAAGCGGCTCGGCATCCCTTCGCCTTCCTGCCTTTTGGGATGGGACCACGGAACTGTATCGGTATGAGACTGGCTCAACTGGAGATCCGAATGGCCCTCGCCACCATACTGCAACACTGCACCCCTGTGCTCTGTGACAAGTCGGTGGTAAGTCTTGTGGTGGTGTTGGGTGGGGTGATGAAGGGGGGAGGGGGGTAGACTGGGTCAGTTGGACACCCGTATGGCCCTCGCCACTATCCCGCAACACTGCATCCCTGTGCCCTGTGACAGGTCGGTGGTAAGTCTTGTGGTGGTGGTGGTGGGGGGGGGGGGGGGGGGGTGAAAGGGGGAGGGATACCGGTCAACAGGACATCCGTATGACTATAGTCACAGTACTGCAACAGTGCACCGCTATGTTCGGTAATGGATGGCGGAGGGTGAGGTGTGGGATAGGGTGGGGGGTGGGGGGGGGGGGGGGTGGGGGTTGGGGGGGGGTGGGTGGCAGAGTGGAGAGGCTAGAGAGGAGAATGAGAGGTCGAGGCGTATTATTATTATATATATACATATATGTGCCTGACTGTGTGTATGTCTGTGCGTGCGCGCGCGCACGTGTGTGTGCGTGCGTGCGTGCATGCGTTCGTGCGTGCGAGTGTGTGTGCGTGCATATAGGTATGTGTGTGCGTGCGTGCGTGCGTGCGTGCGTGCATATGTCTGTGGGGGGGTGTATAGCTGTGCGTGCGTGCGTGTGCGTGCGTGCGCACGCGCGCGCGCGCGCGCGCGAGCGTGTGTGTGTTGTGTGTGTGTGTGTGTGTGGGGTGTGTGTGTGTGTGTGTGTGTGTGTGTGTGTGTGTGTGTGTGTGTGCGTGCGGAAAAGTCGGTTAAGTATCTCAAGCGGAGATCTGTACGATCCTAATATAGCTTGAGAATCATTTTCTTAATAAAAAATTTAATCATTTGGTAAGCCGAAAAAACGATCTACGGTTCATCTTTGAGTCGTAACTGTTTTCGGGATCGCCTGTATGACTACAACTAGACTACAACTTCACAAAAACATCAGAAACGCTGATGTGAGCAATCCTTATAATTAGAGAACCGCTAGTCTCTGATGATCCATGGTTGTTTCTTCCAGTACCCGCCAATTATCAGTCCCCCTGAGGCGAGAATGATGGCGAAAGACGGACTGTGGGTCAAGTTCACACCCCGGGACTAATCCACCCGTCTAAGCCACGCGACAGAGCCACAGGACTAAACCACGGGACGAATATACAGGACAAAGCCATGGGACTAAGCAGCAGGACTAAACCACGGGACGAATATGCAGGACAAAGCCACGGGACTGAGCAGCTGGAGTAAACCTCGGGACGAATATGCAGGACAAAGCCACGCGACTGAACAGCAGGACTAAACCACGGGACGAATATGCAGGACAAAGCCACGCGACTGAGCCACAGGACTAAACCACTGGACGAATATGCAGGACAAAGCCACGGGACTAAGCAGCTGGACTAAACTATTGGACGAATATGCAGGACAAAGCCACGGGACTTAGCAGCAAGACTAAACCACGATACGACTATACAGGACAAAGCCACGGGATTTAGATGCAGGACAAAGCCACGGGACTAAGCAACAGGACTAAACTATTGGACGAATATGCAGGACAAAGCCACGGAACTAAAATGCAGGACTAATCCACAGAAGTATGCAGCAGGACTAAGCCGCAGAACTAAGATGCACGAATAAGTCACGGGACTAATATGCACGAATAAGTCAGGGGACTAAGATTCAGGACTAAACCATGTTACTAAGACGCAGAACTGATTTACAGGACTAAGCTAGTGGACTAAACTACAGGACTAAGCTACTGGACTAAACTACAGGACTAAGCTATTGGACTAAACTACAGGACTAAGCAGGAGGACTAAACCTCAAGACGAGTGGACGGGATGGTGGGTCAGTGCCCAATCCGAGAATCTAACCTTGATTTACTGAGTCTATTGCAGTCTCCGAATCTAAGCTAGTACGAGACTAAAAGTAACCACTCTGAGAGTATATGCCAACTGACTCAGGATCAAGGTCAAGATCTAGGAGTATACCACCTGACTCAGGGTCAAGGTCAAGCCTGTGACTGGGTGGAACCACGCCTTTAGAATGCTGGGGCACGAAGACAAAAAAGAAAAAAAAAGAAGAAAAAAAAGAGAAAAAAACACGCACTGTAAAAAGCTAGTTACTCATGCAGAATCACGTGCGAGTGCAATCAATCTGATCGAGAGCGGAGAATAGCGCTATATAAAAGCGATCAACAACAACGACTATACTAGCTGACTTTTTGCGACTGAACCACAGGCTTTCTGTTAGATGTTGTTGTTGTTGTTGTTGTTTTGGTTTGTTAACCGTGACAATGTTAGTCGTGCGAGGTATAATTGCATAAAGGCAGGTGTACCTTTGAGAATGTACCTTTGTGTGGAGTTTATGTACCTTGTGTTGACTCGCGGGCTATGTAAGAGATACCGCGGCGACTCAGATTTTGTTGTGGTCATGTGACGTATTTCGAGCGCTAATTAACTCCCTTGCTTGTTGAATGTATAAATAAATGCATGTTCGATTATTAGCGAATACAAAAATTATAAACTTTTTTGCTTTGTTTGTGTTTGCTTGTTTCTATGTTGTTTGTTTGTTGTTTTGCGCATCATTACACGTGGAGCTACAAAGCAGTGGATCAGGCGATGGTAAATGAAACATAAAAAATTGTCTGCCTATCCCGTTTAACTCAAACAGAATAAGTAGACAATTTTCATTTTTCATCGTTTACCTTTCAGTCTGTTCTTTGACAAAAAAAGTGTTTACCCTTGGCAGTATCTTTCTCAGTTGTAAATAAATGAAAGGTGGATATTCAGATCTGCTATTTATTGACCTTTTTGGCTGGTTGTGTTTGCTGTTGATTGTGTTGTGCTATGAGACATCCTTGTACCTGTGTTTTGGTGACTTAACGGCGTATCAGTCGAATATGGAATAACTGTGAATGTAAGGTTCCTCCTGAGGTGACACTGTGTGGTGAACGGAATGTAAAAATCCTAGAACTCTCTCTCTCTCTCTCTCTCTCTCTCTCTCTCTCTCTCTCTCTCTCTCTCTCTCTCTCTCTCTCTCTCTCTCACACACACACACACACACACACACACACACACACCACACACTCTCTCTCTCTCTCTCTCTCTCTCTCTCTCTCTCTCTCTCTCTCTCTCTCTCTCTCTCTCTTCTCTCTCTCTCTTCTTTCTGTCTCTGTCTGTCTGTCTGTCTGTCTGTCTGTCTGTCTGTCTGTCTGTCTCTGTCTGTCTGTCTGTCTGTCTGTCTCTCTCTCTCTCTCTCTCTCTCTCTCCCCTCTCTCTCTCTCTCTCTCTCTCTCTCTTACACACACACACACACACACACACACACACACACACACACACACACACACACACGAAATTAGTGATTTTATATGTGCATAAATAAAATTATTTGCGTAAAAATTACAAAAATGTGCAGAATAATAAAAATATACGCGGTAACATAAACCTGGAAGACCACACAAAAAATGTAATAGCTTTTATTGCAGTTCGACTCACTAAATACGCGTGAAGCAGTCTGGATGCAAACGCAGCAGTAGTCATGTGAATCGGCTACATCTAATCGACACTCAGGGCAAATCATTGAAACATTTGTTTCACAACAAAGGAACAAGTAACTAAGTAACTGCGTGGTCTCAACGCAGAGTCAACGATTCCCAAAGGTCGTGTTATCAGAGTGAACGCAAACAAAAAGAGAGACGAACTGAACAATGCTAATAACTGTAGAAAACGTTTCTTTAAAAAAACAAACAAAAAAACAACATTTATTGTCAATTTCTCGTTAGTGAGGCGGGTTTTAATCATCGTACTATCATTCAGTCCACTAACAGAGAGAAATCAAATTACACTGCCAAAGTATTAGTGTATCACGGAAGTTTAGTTCAGTTCAAGATGGTATCTATGCGCTCGGAAAAGCCTATACGCGCTCCGCCACGTCTCTCAATATTCCCCAACGTTGCCTTTGAAACAGATATCACGACAGTGGACGTTAGCCACAGGCTTGCTCACAAATCATATGTCATATTAACAACGCACATCGGCCCAGAACCGAGGTTAACAGTACCACTGACTGGCTAGTCTCAGAAAAATCTGATAATTATCACCAACAGGTGATCAAAAGACTCGAGCGTAATTACCACTTCACTCCAAGCTGTCCTTCAACAGATGCACAAACTCCTGCCGACCCACTGCATGTCCTAACTGACCACGAGCACTGGATGCTTACTGGAGCCCTGACTGACTGAAATCAAAATTACTGTAGGCTACTCTTCTGACGAATCAACTCGAAGAAGGTATTCACTGCTGTGTCCTTTTGAGTCCAAAGAAGAATGGCTAACTTGTACCATTTCGTGGGCAGTTTTACTGCAGAAGTCACAAAACGGCAGAAAGCTGGGCCAAGTGCGTTGTACAAAAAGGCATCAGACCAAAATTGAAACCAAATTGAAAAGAAATATATTGTTTCAAGGTAATAAATTCTAAAATGCGACACAATAATGGCAAACTATCTCTCTCAAGTAGATACAAGCAAGTAAATGATACACAACAAGAACTTTAATTCTAATCTATTCAAAGAGGAAGAAACTCAGAAAGGAAGTTTTTTCTTTTCTTTTAAGTTGGCGATTGTCACGACAGCAGATAATATTTCCAACAAATGATGGTCTCAGTTACAAGGACAAACACAAATTTCTCAACCGCAAAAAAGAAAAGAAAAGAAAAAAGGATTCATTTCCAATCAAACAGCTAGAATCATTAGCTATTGCTTCAAAACAAAATTGAGAATAGTAGGGCACGCATATGAAAAGCACATAAAAGGAAAATGTTCTGGAGAATGGTAAAAGCATGGTTGCTACAAGGAAAATTCAAGCAGTTAACAGACACAAACAGACCCCAGTGCACAGGCTTGCCCCCCCCCCACCCCCTCCCTGCCCTCTATGGGGAGAGGGTAAGTAAGTAAGTTGGTGTTTTACGCCCAGTCAACCATTACGTTTATATCAGGACGATGGGGAGAGGGGAAAGAGCACACTCCGAGCATCGCTTTCCGGCACCTTCCTCCAAACTATTTGTACACCACGATGGATTCAAAATCAATTGATTCGTTCACCAGTAGTGCCTTTGATCATGTTCCTAAAAGGCACAGTTTATCCCCCCCCCCCCCCCCCCCTCCTGGGTGGAAGCATGGTCGGTACAAAGAAAATTCAAGCAGTTAACAGACACAAACAGAGCCCAGTGCATAGGCGTGTCCCTCTCCCGCACCCCACCCCTCTATGGGGACAGGGTGAAAGAGACTACCACTGAAGGTACGTATATCAACTCACACTCGGAAATATTAACACAAACAAGCTAGAGTTTTCAGCTGAATCTTGTGTCATCTCTGCTTTCAAACCGTTTCCAGACAGAGTTGATGCGTCAACAAAATATACAAATACAAACATACGCAGATTAAGCACACGAAAGAATTAAAACGTCAACAAACTACACAAACAGAATCATCTCTTGATTACGAACACAAAAGAAATGGCATCAATTTACATGCAGATCGATTCTGTATGGAAACGCCTCCGTGATAACATCACCGAATACATTTTGTGACGACATTATTTTAAGAGCTGCAAAAAAGATTAACTCTGACAGTAAAGCAGACGTTATTTAAACAAAACGGCCATTCAAAGGACTCAAGTTAAAAACAAAAAACAAAAACAAAAAACAAAAACAAAAACAAAAAACATACGTCAGTTTTACAAACAAGACATTCAAGTCTGACACAAAACAATACCACCGTAAAACTATTCATAAAATGTCATCTAAATACACGAATTCAATTTTAAATACAGATATTATGTATAAAATCTAATAAAGATATGGCAACCCATTACACACATGTCAACATTGATCTAACAAAAATGGTGAAAACTACAAATTGAAAGGCAAATAAATACCTCAATCATTCATACTTCAAGCATTATTTATCTTTGTAGAATCCCCACGCTTATCTTCATATTTCAAGCTTTGTAGAACTCCGAAGCCTACATTCATACTTCAAGCATTATCTTTGTAGAATTCCCAAGCCTATATTCATACTTCAAGCCTTCTCTTTGTAGAATTACCAAGCCTATATTCATACTGCAAGCATTCTCTTTGGAGATTCCATTGTAGTATGATTGACGATTGGTATTCATTCCACTCAAGTCTGTTCAGTCTGCAAAACTGTTGAATAAATCAACAAAAGTGTCAAATGTCGGATAAATGCTGATTTTGAGGCGCATATACAATAAAATAAGCAAATTATTGAAACTGCTACGCATACCATTTAGTCATATTTAGGAGCAATGCAATTTCGTTTTACTTGCCTTAAGTTTGCCGAAAGTTGCCGCCATATTTGTGATAAGGCGAGTCGCCTCCAAACGTCGTTCGCTAATAGTTCGCGGCGCCCGCTACTGAGAAAGCAGGGGTTTATAGAGACTACATGACAATGGGAGCAGGGATAGCTCTGCCGGCAGACAGTCCAACTGAAAAGCTAGGTACAAGACTGACGCTGGGTCGAGTCCCTGGTGCGGCAAGAGATTTACCTCCCAGAGTCAGCTTCCAGTGCAGACTTTCTTACGGTGTCTCTTGCAATCGATTTCGTCAACATCTGTACGCACGTTAAAAATCTCAAACACTGACAGCCATGATTATCATTGTTTGGATACACGAAAATACTGCGCACACTGACAGAAATGAGTAGCACTGCTCTTGCGGCTGCTGTGCCTAATTACCCACGTAAGGTGACCCGAATTTCCCGCGAAGGACAAAAAAAAAAAAAAAAAAACGTTCACGAGCACTCGCCTTCAAAAACCCGTGCGGTTTTCCGTGCGGATTTCTTTCCGTGCAGATGTTCGGCCAAATGCAAGCCGTAGTCTTCAATTACCAAAGGAAAGGGATAGGGACGACTGAATTATAACTGTTCCCCAGGACTGTTAGCCTACACCAAATTTCTTTCCATTTGTTGTTGTTGTTGTTGTTGTTGTTTTTCTGACAGAAGATGCCACTCAGTATGCTTTGTAATCGTAAGCGACAGGGCCCGTGGGCAGTGTAGGCGGCATGATCTGGTGAATACGATTTAGCCTGTGATTCAAAGTTGATGCATTAAAAAAAATTAAGACGATTTCCAATACAAATCTCTAGGGAATAGTTGTACACCTCTTCAGCATAATGAAGTATCAAAAATCCATTCCCCTATCTACGCCAACAGTCTCGCTGTCAATAATAATATTTCCAACTCATTTAGGCGTATCTACGGGAACCCTATCAGTAATTGCAATCTACCATAGTCCCCAACACACACCAAAATTCAAATACAGCAGAAGCACAAAAGTAGATGACATTTCATAAAGTCCAAGATTTTAATTAGCTAAAGCAAAGATTATTGGCTAGTTATACAGGTCGGAATTTTACTCTGGGAACCACTACGATAGCCATCTTGATGTAGTCTGATAGCTAAAAACCAATGTCTGCGTCTTTTGTTTTGCTTTCTTTCGCTTTTGTTGTCGTTTTCTTTTCATCGTATCCATAACAGATATGAAAGTCAAATACGTCTTCTCTTGTTAGCTTCACTTCAAAATTTGAGGACTGATATCAGCCCCAAAATGTTTTCAGCGAGGGTCACATATATATGTGATCAAATTGTCCAAAGGTTTATAAAGCTTCAAGTAATGTACTAAAAGAAATTGTTAAATTAAGTAATAAAAGAAATTGTTAAATTAACTTAGTAAAGAGAAATATAAGTAACATATAATAAACTGTCACATCTTGTGGCCTAGAGCAGCAACTTTAATATGATTTGTCAATACCGTTTGAATGTGAGGAATCTGTATGCTTGCGGAACACTTGCTGACATACACACACACACACACACACACACACACGCACACGCACGCACGCACGCACGCACGCACGCACGCACACACACACACACACATACACACAATTGTTGTTTTCGGAGTATATCTATATATATACTACATCAGGGTCAGATGCCGTGGTGGTGATTACACTGATCTTTGTGGATGCAGTTAGAGCATGTCCAGGGCGTAGATGAACTTGGCCATGTCCTCCACCGTCTTCAGCTGAAGGTCCGACTTCAGCAGCTGGTAGAAAAACTCTGGGGCCTGAAAAATGATGCCAACCATGAAGAATGTTCCCCAAAAGAGACTCCGACTGTGCATGGGTGTCGTGCTCGAAAAATTAAATCCGGAGTGAACACAGCACACGAAAAATGAAATCGAGAGCTAACATTGTACCTGGAAAATTAAATCAAGAATGAACATAGTACCCCAGATATGAAATCGAGAGTGAATATTGTACCCGAAAAATGAAATCGACAGTGAACACTGTACCCGAAAGAAAAAAAAAATCTAGTGTGAGCACTGTACCTGAAAAAAGAAGCCAAGAGTGAGTACTGTAGCTAAAATATTTCGTGCGTAGCGACAATAATTGACGGTGGTAAGCATGATCAGTGACAAGAGGACAGAGAAGGTGTTGAGAAGAGAATGGCTTCAGATTTCTCCTCTTTAAGTTTGAGTTGGTTGTTGCACATATTATGTCGTCTATACATGATTGCAGGTCACGTGTAAGGCTTTGCACATCATTTGGTGGAGTTGATTTTTGAAGTTGGGTGTCGTCTGTAAAAAGCTAATGGTTGAGTGAATTTTAAATTTTACGAATACAAATGTTAAATAATTGTAAATAAACAGTTCAACGTAAAAGCACACACACACACACACACACACAACACACAACACTCGCTGAAGCAAATAGACACACTCAATGTAAAAAACGAGCACCCAACCAGAGAAGTGATCATCAGTTAAGTACAAGTAACGTGAGAACAATCAATATAATGACATTATCGTATGAAATATTGGCCAACTTTATTATCGTGTTAAACATTGGATTATTTCATATTTTAATCACGGCTGTATTACCTCATACTTCAGTTGTCGAAGGAAGGCTATTTGCAGTCCCGTCAGTAGCTGTACCTTCTTCCTAGCAAAAGCAAAACAAAGCAAATTAATATTGCTTTCGTTTAAATATCCGACTGAACTTGTGAATGAATACGTAATCGTTTTTGTAATAGCCAAGGTGTCGGGGGGAGGGAGGCGGGGGAAGGGGGGGAGGGGGTGGGGGGCAGGGGTATTACATGGATGGCGCTCATGCTAAAGCAACACGATAGAAAATATGGAAAAAGTTTTATTTCACATTTTGATGGAAAGAACACGGTAAACTTACTCGGAGAAGAAAAAAAATGAATCAAAGAATTAATTTCGACACTATTTGAGGCCACCTTGCACGTGAATTAAATGTATCAGTGACTCTTCCATCTGTAAAATCTGCGATGATTCTACAGCGATTGGTTGGAGATGTGTAGAAGGCCGTACTATGCTCGTACCGTTTCGGGCATGTTTACTGGGTAGTTAATTAATTGACATTAATGCCGTAGGACCAATCTTTCCATGGTTCCACAAGATAGCGAAAACGGCACTCTTGATTCAGATGAACAATCGCCTGTAGGTTTAAAGCTCAGTCAAACTGCTTATTCTTGTTTTCCCTGTTGTTGAAAATGCTTTTCTTCAATAAGATATGTTTAAATCACCTACAGTCTTCACGTTATTATTGGTGTAGTGTAGCCTTAAACAATACAAAGCATATTTTTACCCTCTGAGTTCAAATTTCGACAGCCATTCTTCGATGTTTTCGCGTTTCCAGTTTCTGATCCGCTCCGTTTCTGAGTTAGACACACTGGCAGTTTTGGGAGCAGAGTAGGCTATGATACCGCCGTGACTCTCATCGCCCTGCAGCAAAGTATTCAAAAGAACTCAGCTACCGTGATCAAAGTAAATACTAGAGAATATTCAGGATTATGTTTCAATATTCTTCGATGGTTTTGTATCCAGAGGGTGGAAAAAATGAGTTAGTTAGTTAGTTAGTTAGTTAGTTAGTTAGTTAGTTAGTTAGTTAGTTAGTTAGTTGGTGCTTTGAGCCCAGTCAACCACAAAGGGTTATATCAGGGCTGACAACAAATTTAGGTTTATATCCTAGTTATTTATAAAGGAAAGTGTAAAACTTTCTACGTAAATGTTTTGAACAACTCTTTAAAAATGCTTCACACAAACATTACCTTAACACGCTTTATATTTTGTAAAACACAAGCAAGAGTTAAAAAGTATTGAAGAGAAAAATGCAATCCTAATCCATCGAAATGTGTGTGTTAAACAGCACTAACAACTCAAAACAGAAAGAAGAAACAAAAGAACAAAACACATTAAACCTGAATAGTTCAGTCAATAATCATCTAGTGCTGTGAACACGCTCGTATGGAGGTTTTTATGCGCCAAATATAAATCAATGAATAAGAATAAAGAAATAAAAGAATCAAAGAAAATAAATGATTAATACTCGTAACGATTGCATATCCTCAGCATTTGTAGGTTTCTCAACAATCGCTGGCCCATCTGTATGCTCTTTAGACATGACGGTGAACTGTTTTTTGACTTTTCGCAGAAGTTGATCCATAACGTCTTTGAGATCTGGTTTCTCTTTTGTGAAGTCGTAGAAGAAATCGTTTCCCATAATGAAGCCGAGCCAGCCATCTGCTTTATAGCCTTTTTGGAGTTTTAATGGTACGATGCACTTCCGGCATTTAGTGGCGTACTCAGCTTCTGAAAGCAAAACATTATAGAGAAAGTGCCTGATTAGCTTGTGCTGGCCATAACAACAATCAAAGCAAATGCATTTATCAAATCAAATACCAAATAAATCTTTATGGTTCATCATTGTACAAACCATCAAAATGAAACACATCTTTGACACATGGGCTCGAGAAGCTACATTTAAAATAAAATAAATACGTAAACATTTATCTCACTCTCGCATTCTTTCCCCCTCTCACCCGACCTTGTTTCTTCCACAGACATACACCCGCACACACATATGTAACGTTTAAAACACGCATGCATCCGCTCGCACTCGCGCGCAGTACACACACACATACGCGAGCGCGTGCGCACACATACGCACATGCTTTTTCATTTACATACCAGCCAAGTTCAAGCCAAATCAAGTCAAATCGTCAAGTCAAATACTTCTTTATTTCGGGTCAAGTTATTTATACACATTCTACACTTAGCGCTTTAACGACTTTCTCGTGTTCTTTTGACACAACCCATCAATTCTTTTTTAAATCCTATCGTTTCTTGAGTTAGTTTTAGGTCTGTTCTAGCAACTTATCATTTATAGTTGGTGACATCACCAGGCCTAGACCTTGTTTAAATCGCGTTTAAATTCACAATGAATTAACTGAACTTTGCACTATGCTACACAGTGCTTCGTAAAAACAAACTCAACAAATGTCACAATGCACCCAGTAGGTCCGAAAAATAAGCTGAGTTCTAGCAGCGCTACCTAACCCCGTCCAGAAATATTCTAAGTCCTGGCTGTTAAGACTTTTGGCAGAGTTCCATAAGGGCGGAGAGTTGTGTACGGGGTTGAATCCCTCTACCTTTCCGAATCCAACTGACAGCAACTCTCCTGAAGACTTGGTTGAAGTGTTGCTTTACGTCCACAGAAACAGTAGGTTTATTAGGGACGGGATCCCAGGACGTCCACCTAGACTCCTGAGCTCTGGTTCGAAGACAGTAAACATGGTGCTTAACGTCCACAGAAGCCATAAGGCTTATTAGGGACAGGGAGAAAGGGGGAAAGGGGATATGGAGGTCGGGGAAGAGAGAAATTATATATCTATCGCTACACTGTCACCATCAGAATGATTCCTGCATTAAGATGGGAAGCGATGAAAGCCATTTTAATGTTTCAGTAGGAAGTGATGGATAAAAGTCACAAGGCTTTGCGTCCACAAAAAACAACCTTTTTGAAGAGATATTAGAGCCGAAGCGGTCTCGAACCGAGGTCCTTCTGCTTACTAGCCTAACGCCTTACCGCTAAGCCAAACCGGCTCACGGCCCGAAGAAGTAAGTAAGTAAGCATGGTGCTTAACGTCCACAGAAACCATAAGGCTTATTAGGGACAGGGAGAATGGGAGGAAGAAGTAAGTAAACATGGTGCTTAACGTCCACAGAAATCGTACGGCTTATTAGAGACGGGGCCAGAGTGCGGGGGAAGACCGAAATCGTGCTTATTTTATACCTGAGGTGTGCCGCGTGGCCAGACATACGTCACCAGACGAATCCAGCGACTGCCAGCGGCAAAACTCAAAGTTTCAACGGCTAGAGCTTGAGCATCAGCGACCGGAGGAGGAGACCGGAGGAGGAGACGTACACATCTTCTGTACTCTGGGCTATCAGAGAAACCACACCAACAAAACATCCCACAGCTTCGAAGCAAGACAAATTCCAGTTACATGACTCATCACTCTCTTCGTGGATATTCTGCAGTAAAAGGATTCTCACCTTGCCTGCAATACTGGCTGCGCTTGTAGCTCTCACTGACACACATAAGGAACACCACGGACCCCTCAACAGCCTCCGCCATCGTCTGGGTGGTAGAAGCCTCACTTTCCGCCATTTTGTAGATGTCCATCCACACGGAGATGCCCTGTTGAGAAAATAATGTATAGAGAGAGAACATTCGTCAGGTCTGGGTTCTCAAAACAGGGGGACTTAACTACTGCGTCCGCAGCATTGCACATATACCCTGTAGTGTAGTACCGCGGATACAGAAGTTCCCCTTTGTTGAAAACACAGAGCTGACAAGTGTTCTCCCTTTAAAGATAGAGCATTCAGCTGACAAGTGTTCTCCCTTTAAAGATAGAGTATTCAGCTGACAAGCGAATCTGCTAAATTTGTTAGCAAGAAACGCCAACTCCCTTGATCTTACTGTGAACTTAGAGAAGTCAAATATCGTAGGAATGGTGGTTATCTTGCCAGATGTGAAAAAAAGGGTACTACAAAGACTCTGTTGTAAAAGTCGTAAATGCGTATACATATTTGGGTGTGCGGTGCTCGTCTCTCGTTTTCCCATTCCATTGAAAGCCAGACAGCAAGAGCAAAATCAGGTATTGTTGAAATACTGAAAACTTTATGGAAGTTTGGCGATGTTTCTCCGAATATCTTTTTGAAATAGATGATTTCCGGAAATAACAGGCGAAGATAATTTGACAGTGTTTTCTTACTCCGGGAGAATGAAGTCCCCTGAATGGAGGTGGCAGCGGAGATGAGCCGATCTGCGACACTTTGAGATCTTCAGGCATGGACCTATTATAATTTATACTAGACTACCAGCAGGGGGAACCTGCTATCCGATCTGCACGTTCCCCGCGAGCAGTGAGTGTCTGATCGGCATTTCTAATGCCTTTTCTGCCTTTTGTTTACGGGTATCCGTCATCTTGCCCACGTGCTCACTGTACCCCCAACAAAAGCGTGCCTACTCTGCGCTACACCCGCAGGCCTGGATCTATATATACAGGTCCATGCCCGAAGGCTCTTACCGAGTGCAGTCCCCTGGATTTCCGAAGATCGTCTATTATTTGATTCACAAATTAAACCTATATTGTTATATGGATCCGAACTCTGGGGAACGCAAATGGATTTACAAATAGAAAAGGCTCACTTGTTTGCTCTGAAAAGACTTCTAAAAGTATCTCCAAAAACTCCAAACGATATGGTATACGGGGAAACTGGAAGAACACCACTACATCTGGATGCTAAGGTTAGCTCAATATGTTTTTGGTTTAGACTTATGAGGATGGAAGCTGAAAGACTACCAAGGAAAGCTTACAACATGCTAGCCAATGTACATAACAACAGAAGACAATGCTGGGTATCCGCTGTACATAGGAATTTGATGATGTGTGGATTTGGATACGTGTGGGCTAATCAAGGTGTGCAAAATGTCAACTTTTTTTGCGTGTATTCAGACAACGTATAACCGACTGCTGAGCTGAGGCAAGGGTGGGATGGCAGAATCCACGAACGTGGCAGGTACTCAGTCTACCGTATATTTAAATTAGACCATTCATTCGAGCCATATTTTTATTGGTGACTAATAAAGCACTGAGGGACGTCTTTATTAGATTCAGAATGGGTATTTCCGAGATTAAAACAAACAAATTACGCTATTCAACTGACCCCTCTGACGAGTTTTCTTGTCCTCTGTGTAAATGTTGTGTGGATGACGAAATCCATTTTCTGATTGTATGCAAAGCCACAGAAGCTTTAAGGTCAAAATTGTCGCCACAAGTATACTTTCAGGACTGGATAAAGCAACTAACCATTATGAACGACACTGAGCACATGACCAATGTTGCGCGGTATATTTATCACAGCCTAAAACTTAGAACGCAGCCACAGTAAACTAGATTTCAAGATTGAACTTTATATGGTTTTTGTTTCTACTTTAATTGTTTGCAGACACCTTACCCATTGAGTACATGTTTACTGAGTTACATACACGACTGTTTCAATCTGCAGACTTTGCCCAGCACGGTCTTGTGCCATTCTGGTATGTATGGTCTCGTTTAATGTATCCGAACTAAGAACAGTGATCGCACATTTGTGGCATATTCCACACCATTTGTAATGTTACAGAAACTAACTCAACTGTCATTAAGTACACATATGCAACCTTGATAATCTACCTCGGGCTTTACTGCTGTACAAGGGCTGGTGGCCACTTGGATCCCAAAATACTTACATATCACTTGTGTACATTATTTTTTTCTTCCTTTTTTTCTACTCGTCCCGCCCGTCGACCCCACTCCTCAGCCCACAGCCTATGTAGTCTTGTGATGTGATGTGTGGAAGCACAAACAAGTGGTCCTGTGGAACCGGGACTTAATGCATCTCCAGGCTCATGTGTGCATTGTTTTTGTGTACCGTGTTGTGTATGTTGATATGAGCACTAGCTCAAGTCAAATAAACTATGTGAATCTCTCTCTCTCTCTCTCTCTCTCCTCTCTCTCTCTCTCTCTCTCTCTCTCTCTCTCTCTCTCTCTCTCTCTCTCTCTCTCTGGCTGGCTTGCTAACAATTGTGAAATGGACATTTCAGACTGCCATATGACAATGTTCAGCAACTAACTTCGAAGACTCCTGCTGGTGTACTGTCCTGACCTCATCAGAGTCAGGAGAATTACTGACCGAGCAGACAAGCTGGCGGGCGAACCACGCAACCATCGCAAGTGGCTTGCATTTCATGAAGATCTGAAGTGTTGAGGAGTTTCAGACATTACCGGAGGGCATAAAGCCAAGGACGCCACACCATCGGTCGCCTGGTGGAGACAGGCATGAAGAGCTAGAGTGCCAGTTGCCTTTCTTGAAAGACGAGAAGAGACCACTGTCAATCAGGCCAACACTGGAACTGGTTCAAAGGCAACACTGGGGGAACCTCTGAGAGACGGGCTGCAGAGGCTGTAGGCAATTAGGGGCTCGTAGACTCCATCTTGAACTGAACTGAACTACTGCTGCTGCTACTACTACTACTACTACTACTACTACTACTTATACGGTTTTTAATATAATATCTGAGTGTGCGCATGCGTCAAGACGTCTGTTGAGAGTAACTTTCTAACGGAGGGTTGGGGATGTGTGAACCTAATGATTTTTATTTAATTTGAGAGTTTTTACGTTTTGGTTTGACACAGAGAAAGCATTATTACCAGGTAATTTTGGGTTTGCTATTACTAAGTGTTAGTGTATGCAGATTGAGAGAAAGGGGGAGTATGTCTAAGAGTGTGTATGTGCGTGTGGTTCATGACTTAGAATTATTGCTTTGTTGTACGATCGAACGACAGCTTTAATTTCCCACTGGGATTAATAAAGTATACTGTTATTGTTACTACTACTACTACCTTTTTTTCGGTACTCACATTGTCGCGTAGAAAATCATGGATCTGCTTCACCATGGCTCTGTTATCGCGAGAGTACGATAACATCGCATGCCTGGGTTTGGAGTCAGGGTGTACTGTTCTCAGCAGCTGGTTTGCTGTGTATAAAAAAAGAGGACATTATGATACCCTACCGCTATGCACAGACTAAGCATTGCCTTTGAAATCATGTCTTGGGCTAATCCCACTATTAGGCTACGTGTATATTTATGACGCACGATCCATTTGCATTTGCTGCACCACCCAAATAGAGTCTGAGTATTTGCCTTGCCAGATTTGCGTATGCCAAAGATTTACATTATTATTCATATGATTAAGAATAAGTGACTGCATCTTTTTTCTCTCTCTTTTAATTTTCTAGCGCGGTTTTTTGGGGGGTTTCTTGTTGTTGTTGTTGTTGTTGTCGTTATTGTTGTTGTTGTTGTTGTTGTTGTTGTTGTTGTTGTTGTTGTGTGTGTGTGTGTGTGTGTGTGTGTGTGTGTGTGTGTGTGTGTGTGTGTGGTGTGTGTGAGTGTGTGTGTGTGTGTGTGTGTGTGTGTGTGTGTGTGTGTGTGTGTGTGTGTGTGTGTGTGTGTGTGTGTGTGTGTGTGTGTGTGTGTGTGTGTGTGTGTGCATGTGCATGTGTGTGTTGTTTTTGTTGTTGTTTTGTTTTGTTTTAATATCCAACGAAGTGGTGTACTGATAGCGTTATTTGGTTGTTATTGGCTGGTGCCGCGCAAAACAACAACAACAACAACAACAAATGCTGCCGTCTCGGTGCAACTTCCGTGTACACCATACAACCATGCACCCTTTTACAATGTCACTTCATGCAAAGATTTAGCGTGCATGTACGGTGCGTGTATGATTAGCTGTAACCTGCCACTTGCACTTTTGGCAGAATGACCGGGATGTTTTACATGCTATTCCGGTAACACGGGGAGTGGAACGGACAGAGACATAAGAGTCATCACAAAAAGGTGACCCCGAAAAAGAAAATTCGCCCGCCGCTCCTGCGGGGACTCGAACCCGGGACCTTTCGATCACAAGTCCGGCGATCTAACCACTGAGCTATCGCCGCTCCGCTAACAGATGTCCAGACAGAATCCTCCCATCCCCAGTATGAGCAAGTAATGTTTGTTTTAATTCTCGCAGAAGAAATTTGTTTTATTTTTAAGGGTTTGTTCATGTACAGTGTCCTTAACAGTGAGGACCCAGAGTACATATCTAACCTGTACAGACACACTCCCTCGCGCTATTCCAACTCTAGAAACTATCAGCTTAGTTTGCCTAGGCCAAGGACAGACATATTGAAAACAAGTATATCTTTCTCTTGTGCTTTTGTATGGAACAACCTACATCTGACAGTCAGATCTTGTCAGTCATTCAGCTCCTTCAAGCGAAAACCGTGCACATCTTGAAGCAGTTACATAGGATGGATTGTGACAGAATACTGCTAGGGTGAGAGAGAGACAGTGAGATTTTCGAGTGATAGCCATTGCAATGATTGGTCATTTAAGACCTACTTTATACACCCATAGAACTCCGCCCAGTGCTTCCGACTGCTTATGAGAGTGACCTTTTCTCCCCTCTCCCCTTCTTTATAAGATAAGCCTTGACAGCTTCTGTTTTCTTTTCCAGTACTAGACATATGAATTGATCACATATTTTACTGCCTGTTTGCTGGTTGTATGGTTATGATGTATAACTGAGTGATGAACACGCTATGTTTTGTGTGGAAATTCCCTTGTATAAATTTTCACTTACTCATTTATGCCTGTATGTATATAAATGATGCCTGTAATTTTATATTTACTCATCAGTAGCTTAGCAAGGATTAGTTGTTAGACAGGTTTTTGACTGACTGCTGTTATAATGACTGGTCATTTAAGACCTACTTTATACACCCATAGAACTCCGCCCAGTCCTTCCGACTGCTTATGAGAGTGATTTTTTTCTGTCTTTTCCCCCCTCTACTGTTCTTTATAAGATCAGCATTGAATGCTGTTTTCTTTTCCAATACTAGTCACACGAATTGATCTGATGTTTTACTGCCTTAGTTGCTGGTTGTATGCTCATAATGTATAACTGAATGATGTATGCATGTATGCGTCTGGCGCTATGAACACCTATGTTTGGGTGAAAATTTTCATGTATAAAATTTCACTCGCTCATTCATGCCTATATGTATATAAATGATGCCCGTAATTTTATACTTACTCATCAGTAGCTTAGCAAGGACTATTTGTTAGGTTTTTGACTGAACCTAAACTACAATCCTTATAAAATAAAGTTTTCGAGTTCGAGTTCGAGTTCTCTCTCTCTCTCTCTCTCTCTCTCTCTCTCTCTCTCTCTCTCTCTCTCTCTCTCTCTCTCTCTCTCTCTTTGAATATCTTGCAGTACCTAGTTGTACTGTAGCAACGGCAGATACGTAAGACGGACTTTGTGCTAATTTCTTCACTGCTGAGAAATAAGGTTTAATCAATCGAGCAACCAATCTCTCTCTCTCTCTCTCTCTCTCTCTCTCTCTCTCTCTCTCTCTCTCTCTCTCTCTCTCTCTCTCTCTCTCTCTCTCTCTCTCTCTCTCTCATTACAATGTGTATCGCTTCCAAAGAAAACTCACCAACATCATTGTAGTCCTTTCTAGGGTGTTTCTGTAGGTGCTCGCGGAGCTGGAACAGCATGCCCGCTGCTGCAGAGTGACACGGATCCGAGTCGTCACGGTAGACCTTGATCACGAGGTCCAACATCTCCGTGTCCTTCATCATGTCCTCTTGATTCTCCTCGTTGAAACTCAGCCACCACAGCGATTCCATACAGGCTGCGATGACAATTAACTCTGTGCATGCATAAACTTCTCTCTCTCTCTCTCTCTCTCTCTCTCTCTCTCTCTCTCTCTCTCTCTCTCTCTCTCTCTCTCTCTCTCTCTCTCTCTCTCTCTCTCTCTCTCTCTCTCTCTCTCACACACACACACACACACACACACACACACACACACACACACACACACACACACACACACATAATTGTATGGGTCACACAGGAAGTAGGAAATCAAGACAAATTCATACGAGAATTCAAACAGTGATTTGCAGACTGCTCATCTCAAAGATGGCATGACAAGATCTCTACTAGTGAACGATTTGAACCATACAGGGAATTCAAGCAGACGTTAGAATATGAGGGATATAGACCCAAAATATATAGAGACGTGATTGTAAGGTTCAGACTGGGAATTAATAACCTTTGTTGCAACAAATACAGATAAAGCGCAAATGTTCAGATACGGAACAGCAGAGGAAAATGAAATTCATTTGCAGAAAAAAGAATCAGTGCTAGAGCGAGGAGTTGAATTGTACAACTGTGTGTCATAGGCAAACAGTGGAGGGCAGAGTGTTGTTCAGTGCTATCAGACAGAAGCTGTGTGTAAACGATAAAGAGAATTGGGCAGAGTACTGAACCCTGAGAAATGCCGTACAACAAAGAGGATGGCGCCGATTCACGACTTAGAATACAAACAGCCTCCTTTCTCCCAATCAGATATGACCTCCCCCCCCCCCCCCCCCCCCCCCCCAAAAAAAAACACAAAAAAAACACACACGCAAAAGCAGTGTCATGGATTCCAAAACACAGTTAACATCTCTTAAACAGTTCAGCAGTATGTCATGATTTATTGTATCAACTCCGCATTCAAATCGAGAAGAGTCAAGATCGAAATGTGGTCAGAATCACTACTTGTCAAAGGATCGTTAAAGACACGAAGCAGACCTGTCTCTGTACTCTGTCGCGATCGATACACCTCTGAAAAACATGCTACACATTATTGTGTTCGAGGTGTACAAGCAGCTGTAACTTTTGAGAATGTTGGGATCAAGAGATGCTTTCTTTAGGAGAGGATTGACAGTTAATGCCTTTTTTCGGTGAATTAGTCATTAACAATATCAGTTAAGAGCGATTCCAAATAAAAGCAAATCCTAGATTTGTCTTAGAAATTCGTTTCGCTAAAGCAACAATATATACATGATGTACTGATGTAAAGGGGGGAGGGGAGGTGCAGATCAAAACAAACTTGCACAGAGAGACAGAGAGAGAGAGAGAGAGAGAGAGAGAGAGAGAGAGAGAGAGAGAGAGAGACCTTTTCTCTCCGCTTGATGTTTACAGTCTTGCAGTCCTTGTGTCAACAATGGCAAAGCATGTTCCTGCACTAACAGACGGCTGTTTGAAGTGTTTCTGGACAGCCGTTTAACGGCTGAAACAGAGCAAGGCACGTATGGTTAGTACTTTTTGTGTTGTAATGTTTAAGATTCTAACTTTCATTTTGGATTGATGCAATACGTCTTATTGCTACAGCTTCAAAAATATGTATGTTTCATGGAATCATTTCATGGGAATACTTGACAAAAAAAGTTGTATGTTTCTCTGAAATTTTAAAGGGGAAAAACGGTCATTTTCTTCGTTGAAATTCAAATCTGGCTACAGAATTCACAGCATGTCACAAAAAGTATCACAAATGAATGAATAAACGTCAGCAATCAGGCACGCTGATCTATGTTTTAGCTATTTCAAAACGAGCATTGGTTTCCGTATAGTCGGAATTAAGTAAGTAACAGGGACGAGCGACTTAAATAACTAATTCAAGTTCTAGCACAGCTTAAATGTTCTGGCAAGCATGTATAGACTTTCTTTCCACCAAATATCCGACCGATCCGTTGATTGTGTTTCTGCCTGTGTCGAAATCATTAACATAGGCTAGGCAAATAACACGTAACAAGAAACTGCATTTAATTATAACCAAAATAAAACGCTTTCTTTATATGCAAGTCGTCTAAAAGCGATAAGCAGGTGCACACACATATATATATAGCCTTGTCAGTTTATTTGAAGTATCGACCCCCAAACATTTTCAGTCGCAGAACGCTTCTGAATGTAAAGGAGCTGTCAACCTTCACCTTCTTCTTTTTTTTTTTATCTAAACACCAACAGAAAGGCATTTATGTGGCATAGACGCACGCAGGCATTACAAACCAGACTTACCATTGACCAGTAGCAATTAATACAAAGTCGTATTCAGTACAGAGTTCCCCAGTAGTTTCTTTTGAAGCTTAGCAGCTTTGGCTCTTACCTGTCAAAAGTTCCGTCAGGTTAGCAGTGGTAGTTTCAATGGGCACCCGATGGTCATCATCATTTATAGCCCTCTTTGCACAAACCAGCAAGACCTTAATCATGTCAGATGTTGTAGTCAATTTGTCGGCTTCTGCGTCGGTCACCACAAACGCCAGTGTCAAAATGGCATAGAACCTGCGTAAACATCAGAAGAAATTGGACCCAATGCCCGGGGACATAAGTGTTTACACAGACCTAAACAGACCAGAATGACTTGCTTTCTTCGGATCAACATAGACCTCTCATCGCTCTGAAACACTAACCCATATGACTGTGTGAAATTAATCATGTGAAATCACAGGACCCGCAAGAACAAAATAGAAAGAAAGAAACAAATCAAAAGTAAAACCACACGCACAAACTTCGAAAACTGCTCTCAAAATGAGCAGTAACAAAAATAATCAATCGGCTTTTGTTTACATTCGCGTGTGGTACAATTGTCACCCGTAATGCATTGTACATAGCTGCCGCTTGGGGCGTAATGCGATCCACGCGTTTTACAGCGCACTGTGCGGGACGCACTATCTTTGCGTAGCTTACTATCTTTGCTTGTATTTATTTGCATGCCAGGTGAGAGTTACCGTTGGCGATATACGTCTTTGTTGTGTTGTTACGTCTTTCGAGCGTTATTACTTTTCCTTGTTCGTCGGATGTTGTACAATTTTTATTTTTTATATTTTTTATTGCTTACGCACAAAATATGCTTCCAGACATTAGCTTGCCTGAATATAAGGTATGACGGGATGCGGTGAAACAAGAAGAGAATAAAGGAAACATTTGTTACTTCTGAACAGTCAGACTTTCGTCCAAGTCGATAAATCGACTTAAGACGTCGACAATGTTTGGAATCTGTCGCAGATGATGCACATTTTTCTCCTCAAGTCCACAGTTGTGAAGGATGCTGATGCAAGCCAGGTCTATACGATCACCACCAGTCTGAAAAGAAAGCACTTATAGTCATGGTGCACATAGATGCGTTCATTAAAGTGCGACAACTAAACCGTTTAATATAAGGTATTAATTGCTTTATGCTTTAAGAGTATAAATTTTTGTTCTTTGTTTCCATCTTCAATTTTTATATGATAATAATAATGTGCATTTATCATACGTTC
>JABMCL010001039.1:45000-47500 GCA_018857735.1 Alviniconcha marisindica
CCAAAACAAGATAAGTCTTTCTGTCTCATTTTTGATCGTTTTTAACCCTTTATCTGTTATTTAAGTGTTTTGTGGCTTGATAAAGTGGATTTCCACGAAGATTTTCATACTGTGTGTCCGTGTTAAAATAAATAAGCGTTCCTTTGAACCTTGTTCACGAAAGTGTTTATAAAGCACGTAGCCTCTTATATTTGAGGTTATAATTATGGCCCAAAACAACAGAGTAATAAAGGGAATATGTTGTTGTTGTTGTTGTTGTTGTTGTTGTTGTTGTTGTTGTTGTTGTTGTTGCAGCAGAGACGTACACTCACAAGACGTAAAACGGTTTTATTACGTTTTATTAAGCAAACAGTAAATAAAACTACAATGTCCTAAGAGTGCACTAAAACCTTCAACAATTGCAATCTGAGAATGTTGAAGCAGACGTAAAAACAGCGGGGTAGAGCTGCTTTGGGTTTATGAAGTTTTTATAGTCTTATGATGTGTTGTTGTTGGTGACTGTTGCTCTCTCTCTCTCTCTCTCTCTCTCTCTCTCTCTCTCTCTCTCTCTCTCTCTCTCTCTCTCTCTCTCTCTCTCTCTCTCTCTCTCTCTCTCTCTCTCTCTTTTTTTTTCTTTCTTTCTTTCTTCTTTTCTTCGTTGCCTACCCCCCACCCCCCACCGCACCCCAACCCGAATGTTTCATTTTGTGCTGTTTATCTTCTCACAAACGCAAAGCGTGAATTTGCCTGAAAGCAAAGGTGTGCTGGCTGATAGTTTGATTGAAAAAAGAAGAAAAAAAGGTTGCATGTATCAGAATTGTTATAAATTGTGGGACATGTTTTTGCCCCACGTAGATGTATGACTAAAATCTTCACAAGGCAGAATGTATCTATACGCCACCAATTTTATTCACCTGTATCAGATAGTCCATCTGTCGTGTCTCTGTGAGCTGTAGCCTGAGAGGGTTCTGTCGTCAGAAGTGTTCCAGGAGGAGCATCATCACATGGCAGTTCCGAGGCTACAGAGCCTGGCTCCGACGTTTCATTTACTGCGACTAGTCCCTTGAGCCCATGGGCAGCGGATGCTGGCTTGCTCGCTCCAGAGCCCATAGTAGTTAAACTGTGCTTACGTTGGTCGTTTATGCTTCCTCGGAAAAAAATCTGTAACAAAAGCCGCGATACTTTGTATAAAATGTGTGTTTTTGAAAACCTAAATTTGTGGGATGCAGAGACAACTTGGTTCGTCGCATTGTAGAAAATCTTGAATTCTTGGTAGCAGAAAGATCAAAACATATTTCTTAACTTTAGACCTCTTTCCTTTTCCGCGCTGATACCAAGATTCCAAGGATAATCTGGTAATACATGTGGTAGTAGCAATATGACAGCCAATGCCTTGTTAACTATGCCGGCCACTTGCAATGTCTGATTCACAGTATGAAAATAAGCACTTTTACAATTCAGTAGCAAGCAATTCAAATCAGTACAAAGTTGTTGTTTTTAACTACTAAAAGCAAACAAACAAACAAACAAACAAACAAACAAAAGACAATCCTTCATATCCTAGACAGAAGTGAAACTCACTGTCATGACAGATGTACGTACGCCCCATGCACAATTTCACCTATTCACATCCTTCACCAGTTGCAATAAAAAGAACTTTATGTCCATTTATATTCCGTGGGCTTCCAGCACGGGAACGTGCATCAATCGCATCGCAAATAACGTTGGATGTATTTCAGACAAGGTTCCTCGTACAACAGACAGAAGCAAATGAAGTGAACTTCATCTTCAAATTTAATTTCACAAAAACTACATACTATTTTGGAGGCATTTTCGTGGGCATTCTGGACAGGATGAGTGCTTCTCTCTCTCTCTCTCTCTCTCTCTCTCTCTCTCTCTCTCTCTCTCTCTCTCTCTCTCTCTCTCTCTCTCTCTCTCTCTCTCTCTCTCTCTCTCTCATGTTAATACGGTAGAATGATTTGTTAAGTGCATTAGTTGGACTTTTTCACCACACTGTTATAGACTTTTTCTGAAGCAATAAAGAAACAAAGTGTCTCTCTCTCCCTCTCTTCTTCTCCTTTTGTTGTTGCTGTTGTTGTCGTTCAAAGCGCTTTATTATTTGAATGGTTCGCTTGATTGCTTTAAATATACGTTTTGCTACTTCTTCACATTGAATGCGTCTGATTCTAGCCCAAGTGGTCTGGTCAAAATGACAAAAACGCAAAGTCAGTCAAGCATTCCGCTGTACAGAAATTAGATATGACTGCACTCTTGTTGGCCTGACATGAGGCGAGCAGCGATAAAAGACCAATTGTATTCACATGCAAGTCTATACTCTCTTGTCTCAGGCAGGCACGTTGTGTACCTGTGTTGTGCGTGACAACAGAGCAACACGCACAGCCAGCACCGTGTGGAAATACATCTAGATACCACCATTGTTTGGGGCGGGAATAGCTCCACTGCTCGCCCAGAGAGAGAGATACTTGTGTATTTTTGCACAAGATACAGAAAAATTGATCTT
>JABMCL010001039.1:52500-55838 GCA_018857735.1 Alviniconcha marisindica
ATATATAACTTACATACACAATAAATTAAAAGTGTATACGTTCAGAACCGTCTTTAGATTCTGAAGGCATGGGCCTAAACTTATCTATAAAGATAAATAAAGTAGTCAGTCCAGACAATAGCATCGTATGGTTCTCATGTCCGTAAATATTAATCATCGTAGTCATTGTGACGTTCACGTTCAAGGAAAGAGTATGGTAGTTTTTGACAGTTTACATAAACAGTATAACACACAGGTGAGCATTTGGGGATTTAGAGAGCGAACTACGCTGTTTAACTGATCTCATTACTTCTTGTCTTTTAAGATATACATATATATCAAAAGTTAACATTTTGTTTTACTTTTGGTTTATTTGTTGAGCAACTGATTGATTGATTTGGTAGGACTGTGATCTACGTATGTATAGAATATTGTATTTAGGTTATTATGTATCATGTGAACGCTCAGGGCGTTGATGAGCGCATGATAAATGTACATTATTATTATTGTTATTATTATTATTATTACTGATTAGCTCGTTATTTTCCCCCCAACGCCTTCGGTCAACGTCCATTAGGCCTACTGCAGGCAGGCAGGCAGACGTTCAAACAGACAGACAGAGGGCGTGTAGCAGAAGATGGGGAAAGTTGTATTAACTTCATACACAACAGGCCAAGTCAAGATGATTGTAATGGCACTCAAAGACTCGGACAGCCATGAAGGAAATACAAACCTGAGATATACGTGCGAATCATTCCTGCGCAAACCTATTCAATGACTAATTTTACTCCACCTGTTTGTGAAAGAAAGAAGAAGAAAAAATGAGCTAGCTGTATTTGTGCACGTAGTTGTCTCCGAGTTCACGTTACTTCAGACAGCCGCGTTCCTGAGAAATCGCTTTGGCTGAAGTAGGTCACTGGTTGTGTGATCGAGCGGCGCGGTCCGAGCCACGCATGTCTCGGCCTGAAATCTTGCAACGCGATACTCTTTCCGTGTGAAACTGCAAGCGAAGAGTTGTAGTGAATGGTTTTTTTGTTGTTGTTGTTTTGTTCTCTACCTTTTTTCAGAAGGCCTATCTATATCGTCGGTGACCGATTAAAACCTCGTAACTAAATTTTTCCCGGTTTTCGGATTTTTACACTTTTGAGTACCTAATTTATTTATACACCTTCTGTGAAAACCTCGGAACACTAGGGAAAATATTTTTGGGTGAAATCGGGGTTAGAAATTACAAAGAAAAACCTCGTAAGTCATTTGTGGCGGGAGGCTGAACCAAAATGACACGTAAGTCGAGTTACGAGGTATTTTCGCTAACGTTTTGGCGGATGAAAACCTCTTATGACGACTTGCGAGCTTTTCCGTGCTACAAAATATCCGGAAACTACGTCACTTTTCGCGCCTTACGAGGTTTTTCCTCTTCATCAAGACATCTTCTCGAGCGAAGGACGTGTGTGGAATATGTTCGGGTAAGAGCTGATATGTTAGCACGCAGATGTATGATGACTAGATTAGTATGTTAAAATTATGAATGTGTAGTATGCGGCTTAATTACTCAAAAGAAGCGATTGATTCAGAATTTGATTTATTTGAAATCACCACCGAGTGTGACTGGTTTCTGTCCTTTTGCAAGTATATATTATATGTACAACAGATAGCTAATGTATGTGTGTGTGTGTGTGTGTGTGTGTGTGTGTGTGTGTGTGTGTGTGTGTGTGTGTGTGTGTGTGTGTGTGTGAGTGGTGGATGATTCTGTCAGCACAGTGATTCTGTACTGAGACGGGTGCTGCTATCAGAATCGTAATGTTACCCTGCCCTGTCCAATGCCCTCATTCACTTTGCTGTGAGCCGAAGGAAGACCATCTTTCAGAAATTTCTTGAAAAGGGGCCCACCTGGATGGAGGTTGAATCTGTACACCCTGCAATTGAAGGCAAACTCAAGGGGCGCCAGATATTGTGGCCAGCCGAGTACATTGATGTAATAACTGCCGCAAGAAGAGACCATCCTTATGAAGTCAAACAAGTGGACCGCACTTTCTTCAGAGACTTCTCCAAGCTGAATTATTTAAGCAGCATTCGCCCAGGCAGCAGTGCTTGAGATCCTCAAGTTGTGGACCTACAGTGTCTGCAATACCTCCCGGATGGTTCGATGAGCTACAAGATCAACTACACTGACCAGTGGCGACCCCTACCACAAAGACGGAGAAAGAATACAGCTGATGAAAACACGATCACCAAGATGTTCAAGGCATCCATGAGCATCACGAGCACCAAGTGGCAGCATCTTCAGCAGCTGAAGAAAGTACTGCCCAAAGACTACCATCACTTTTATGATGCACTGCCTCATGGAGACTGGATACTGAACACAGGAACCTCGTCAGTTCTGATTCCAAGGCAGGCATCCCTGGACGTCAAAGGAACATGCTCAGCAGTCTAAGGATTAGAATTTTCATGGTATTATCATATGACTAAATGTAATCGGACAGTGCCTCTCTGAGTTTATTGTAGCAGGTCAATTCAGTCTGATACATCGGTCAAAGGTATCGTTCTGAACTCCCACTATTAGCAGTATTTCAGACATCAAGAGGCCTCGACATTATAGACGGTTCCAGACGAAAGTCTACATAAAGATAATCAGCTTCTGTGCTTTGAAACGAACATAATTAATTTTGTTTGGACACTACAGTCATAAACCGGACAGGGCATACTGTTTCAAATCTGTTTAATTTTGTTTAAATTTTTATTTTTTGAATTGCTAGAAAGCGACCAGTAGTTATAGAGTGTCACTTTTATTTTTGACCTAAGTGTTCTATGGAATATCTGACATCTGGTGTGTGATGTATGTTACATTTGTCCATGCGTGTGGTATCTGGTGTGTGACGTATGCTACGTGTGTCCATGTGCGTGACATCTGGTGTGTGATGTATGTTACGTGTGTCCATGTGTGTGACATATGGTGTGTGATGTATGCTACGTGTGTCCATGTGTGTGACGTCTGGTGTATGAAGTATGTTACGTGTGTCCATGTGTCTGGTATTTGGTGTGTGGTGGACATGTCCAGGATGTTCATGAAGAAGCAGGTAGCCCTACCTGTTTGTCCATCCTCCTGTCCTTAATGGCCAAGTCCAGGATGTTCATTAAGAAGCTGGTAACCCTACCTGTTTATCCATCCTTCTGTCCTTAATGGCCAAGTCCAGGATGTTCATGAAGAAGCTGGTAGCTGAAGAGGTAGGGAAGCTGATACCAAAACAACGAAGCACAGGACTCAGCCAAGGAAACAGTACTGAAACAATTGACAAAGAGTAAAACAGACACCATTAAAAAAAATATGAAACGAGAATGACTGCTAGCATTCTAAAACA
>JABMCL010001499.1:12500-15000 GCA_018857735.1 Alviniconcha marisindica
GCTGGAAATGGATTGCAAACAATATTGAGAGCTAACAAAAAGTTCAGGAAACTTCTCCTCCTCCTCCTCCTCCTCCTTCTTCTTCTTCTTCTTCTCTCTCTCCCTCCCTCACTCTCTGTCTGTCTGTCTGTCTGTCTGTCTATGTCTGTCTCTCTGTCTCTGTCTCTGTCTCTATCTCTCTGTCTCTCTGTCTCTCTCTGTCTGTCTCTGTCTCTCTGTCTCTGTCTCTGTCTCTCTGTCTCTGTCTCTGTCTCTGTCTCTGTCTCTGTCTCTGTCTCTGTCTCTCTCTCTCTCTCTCTCTCTCTCTCTCTCTCTCTCTCTCTCTCTTCTCTCTTCTTCTGCTGCCTGTCTCTGTCTTTGTCTATCTCTTCTCTCTCTGCTGCTGTCTGTCTGTCTTGTCTTACTCTCTGTCTGTCTGTCTCTGTCTGTCTCTGCTCTCTCTCTCTCTCTCTGTCTGTCTGTCTGTCTGTCTGTCTCTGTCTGTCTGCCTCTCTCTCTCTCTCCCTCTGTCTCCCTCTGTCTCTGTCTGTCTGTCTGTCTGTCTGTCTGTCTCTGTCTCTGTCTCTGTCTCTGTCTCTCTCTCTCTCTCTCTCTCTCTCTCTCTCTCTCTCTCTCTCTCTCTCTCTCTCTGATTTTATTTTATACCTGTGATTTTATTTTATATTTGTGATTTTATTTTATAACCTTTTAGCTTTATTGTGAGTCTGAGTGTACATGCCTTCTCATGTGATTGCAATTGATATTGATGTTTATTCTGCTTTTGCTGTCATATTCAACATACTATGTTTGGAGGTAGTGTATGACTCTATGAGGCTGTTTTACTGGTATTTGCATTATATCTATGATCTTATCTTGTACTTATGTATTATGTATTATACCGTGTGCTATCTTACTGGTATCTTTTATGCAGTCGTAAGGCAAATTTCTATGTTATTCATAGACAATAAAAAAAATGTATTCTGTATTCTCTCTCTCTCTCTCTCTCTCTCTCTCTCTCCTCTCTCTCTCTCTCTCTGTCTCTCTGTCTCTCTCTGTGTCTGTCTGTCTCCCTGTCTCCCTGTCTGTCTGTCTGTCTGTCTGTCTGTCTGTCTGTCTGTCTGTCTGTCTGTCTGTCTCTCTCTCTCTCTCTCTCTCTCTCTCTCTCTCTCTCTCTCTCTCTCTCTCTCTCTCTCTCTCTCTCTCTCTCTCTCTCTCTCTCTCTCTCTCTCTCTCTCTCTCTCTCTCTCTCATTAGCCCCGGGACGTGCAGCACGCGTATTTTGATCAGTTCCTGCTCCATTTGACCCAGTTCATCACACAGTTTGACAGAATGAGTAATTGCGTTCAATATGACGGAAACGGTCAAAATGAAGACTGGCAACTGTTGGGGGAACTTTTTTCTTTTCTTTTTTCTTTCTTTCTTGTTTCGTCTTTTTTGGAGTCTCTCTCTCTCTCTCTCCTCCTCTCTCTCTCTCTCTCTTCTCTCTCCTCTTCCCTCTCTCCTCTCCTCTCTTTCCTCTCCTCCTCTCTCTCTCTCTTCCCTCTCTCTCTCTCTCTCTCTCTCTCTCTCTCTCTCCTACCGCGGATTCTCTCCTCTCTCTCTCTCTCTCTCTCTCTCTCTCTCTCTCCTTTCCCTCTCTCTCTCTCTCCTCTCTCTCTCTCTCTCTTCTCTTCTCTCTCTCTCTCTCTCTCTCTCTCTGGATTCCTCTCTCTCTCTCACTCTCTCTCTGGCTGTCTCTGTCTGTCTGTCTGTCTGTCTGCCTCTCTGTCTCTGTCTGTCTCTCTGTTCTTCTCTGTTTCTCTGTCTCTGTCTGTCTCTCTGTTTCTCTGTCTCTGTCTGTCTGTCTGTCTGTCTGTCTGTCTGTCTGTTTTTGTTTGGCCGTCAGGACAAGTGCTTTTCCTTGTCAGATCAAGCCTTTTGGCCGTCAGGACAAGTGGGTTGCTTTACTCTTGTCAGATCACGCCGTTTGGACGTCAAGACAAGTGTTTCTCACGTTAGGTCAAACCTTTCGGACGTCAGGACAAGCCTTTCGGACGTTAGGTCAAACCTTTCGGACATCAGATCAAGTGTTTTGAGTGTCAGCTAGGCCAAACCTTCAAAACCTTTCGTGCCGTGAAGTCAAGCCTTCGGACGCCCTGCAGGTCAAGCCTTTGGAACGTAAGGTCAAGCCTTTGGGACGTAAGGTCAAGCCTTTGGACGTGAGGTCAAGCCTTTGGGACGTAAGGTCAAGCCTTTGGGACGTAAGGTCAAGCCTTTGGGACGTGAGGTCAAGCCTTTGGGACGTAAGGTCAAGCCTTTGGGACGTGAGGTCAAGCCTTTGGGACGTAAGGTCAAGCCTTTGGGACGTGAGGTCAAGCCTTTGGGACGTAAGGTCAAGCCTTTGGGACGTAAGGTCAAGCCTTTGGGACGTAAGGTCAAGCCTTTGGGACGTAAGGTCAAGCCTTTAAGAGCTATTCTGTCGTGACGTCAAGCCACTTCGACGCCTGGGCCAATCTTAGGACGTCAGATCGAGCATTTCGGA
>JABMCL010001499.1:25000-30000 GCA_018857735.1 Alviniconcha marisindica
TTTTAAAAGAAAAAAAAAGGAAACTGCAAATCCACACGGCTCCCCTCCTCCCCCACCCCTCCTCCCCACCTCTCTCGACACTTTGATAAAAAAACAATTTATTATTATAGCTTTTGCTTTTAGTAGCTGTTCGGTGTTTTGTTTTCGTTCGTTTTCTGGATCTATTTATTTCAGTTTTCTTTGTTGTTGTTGTTGTTGTTGTTTGTGAACACAAAAGCCTCAAGGCCTTCACCATAAACCTCAGCTTTGACAGACAACAGGATCTTCCTACAGGAAGGACGAGCCTACCCCCACCCCCCCTCTGCGCCCCCCCCCCCCCCCCCATCCACCCCCCACGTCCTTTCCCACCCCATCCCCCCCCCCTCCCTACCCCGTTCCCACAGGGACGTGCCCCTGCAATCCGCCGACAGGTTTGTAGCTCAGGTGGGGCCGTTTGGATATTAGAGAGAGAGAGAAAAGGGGGGGGAGGGGGAGGGGGAAAAAAAGCCCCCCCCCCTCCCTCCCCCTTCCCCCCCCCCCCAAAAACCCCCTTCCCCATTTTTCCCCCTTCCCCCCCTTCCCCCCTCCCAATAAGCCTTATGGGGTTTTTGTGGACGTTAAGCACCATGTTTCTTTTAAAACCCCCTCCCCCCCCCTTTTCCCGTCCCCAAAAAGCCTTTGGTTTTTTTTGGACGTTAAGCACCATGTTTTTAAATTACTTCCACCTCGTTTTGGTTTTACCCCCCCTTCTTTAACGTTTTTCTATCAGTAAGACTGGGGTTTTGTTGCTGTGTTTTTATTTATGTTATCTATTTATATGTGTATTCATTATATTTTCTTGTTGTGTTTTTATTTATTTTATCGATTTATTTGTGTATTCATTTATTTTCTGGTGTTTTTATTTTATTTTATCTATTTATTTGTGTATTATTTAGCTATCGTTTCTTTGCTGCTGATTTTTTTTCTTCTTCTTCTTCTTCTCCTCCTCCGCCTCCTCTTCCTCCTCCTCCTTCCTCCTTCTTCATCTTCTTCTTCTTCTTCTTCTTTTTCTTCTCTAAATGTTTTATATCCTGTGCCTGTATTACGTCCAGCAGACGAGGCGCACAGTAATCGATCGAGATTTCCGTAGATCACCATGAAGCATAACAGGAAGTGTTATTTGAATTAGCAATTTTCCATCCGGGTTGTGTGTGTGTGAGTGTGTGAGCGTGTGTGTGTGTGTGTGTGTGTGTGTGTGTGTGTGTGTGTGTGTGTGTGTGTGTGTGTGTGTGTGTGTGTGTGTGGTGTGTGTGTGTGTGTGTGTGTGTGTGAGCATGTGTGTGTGTGTGTGTGTGTGTGTGTGTGTGTGTGTGTGTGTGTGTGTGTGTGTGTGAGCGTGTGCGTGTGTGTGTGTGTGTGTGTGTGTGTGTGTGTGTGTGTGTGTGTGTGTGTGTTGTGTGTTTGTGCGTGGTGTGTGTGTGTGTGTGTGTGTGTGTGTGTGTGTGTGTTGTGTGTGTGTGTGTGTGTGTGTTTGTGTGTGTGTGTGTGTCGTGTGTGTGTGTGTGTGTGTGGTCTGTGTCAGTGGTGTTAGTGTGTAAGTACGTGTGTCTGTGTCAGTGTGTTGTCAGTGTGTCGGTGTGTCAGTGTGCAAGAAATTCGCCGTCAGTAAAGTCCATCGGCGCACCCCCAGAGCCCGATCCCCCTCCACCCCCCCGCGAGAGCCTGGTGCCCAAATCGGTGTTGGTCGGTCAGCCAAAAGTCATGCCTGTCGTAATGATGGTGGGCAAATTTGCACTGTGACAATGTGTTCGGGGAGATGGCGGGGTGGTGATGGTGGTGGTGGTGGTGGGGGTGGGGGGTGGGGGGTGGGGGGGGGGGGAGGGGGGGGGGGTATGCTTCTCCGAGTCACATTGGCAACAGGCTGAATCAGCAAAACCCAGTCTCTGTAGGTAAATATGTTCAATCAACCCACCCACGGGCAGTGTCCAGTTCGTAGATGTCCGGGAAGCTGTCGGTACGGCGTCAGCTCTTTCTGTCTGCCGTTATCGGTCTGGTCTTGCTGTGGATCAGTCGCGGCTGTCGTCTCAGTCTCAGACTTGTCTTCCAATCGGCGCTTGGTTGGCTGAAGTGTTGCTTTACGGCCACAGAAACCGTAAGCTTATTAGGGACGGGAGCCCAGGACGTCCACCTCGACTTTCACACAGCTCCAGAGCTCTCCCTCGCTCTCGTTGGTTGAGTGTTGCTTTACGTCCACAGAAACCGTAGTCTTATTAGGGACGGGGAGCCCAGGACGTCCACAACACCTCGACTTTCACACAGCTCCTGACCTCTCAACTCTCACTCTCGTTCGTTGGTTGATTGCTGCTTTACGCCCACAGAAACCGTAGGCTTATTAGGGACGGGAGCCCAGGACGGCCACCTCGACCTTCACACAGCTCCTGACCTCTCAACTCTCACTCTCGTTGGTTGGTTGATTGTTGCTTTACGCCCACATAAACCGTGGGCTTATTAGGGACGGGAGCCCAGGACGGCCACAATACCTCGACTTTCACACAGCTCCTGACCTCTGACCACTCGGCGCAGTAAAGTAAGCAAGTAAACATGGTGCTTAACGTCCACATAAACCGTACGGCTTATTAGGGACGGGGAGAAGGGGGGGGGGGGGGGGGGGGGGTATGGGGGTGGGGGGAGAGGGAGATTATATACCTATCGCTACACTGTCACCACCAGAATGATTCCTGCATTAAGATGGGCAGCGATGAGAGCCATTTTAATGTTTCAGTAGGAAGTGATGGACAAAGTCACAGGACAGTGTCCACAAACCACAACCTTTTTGAAGAGAAAGGAGAGCCGAAGCGGTATCGAACCGAGGTCCTTCCGCTTACCAGCCTGAACGCCTTACCGCTGGGCCAAACCGGCTCACGCCACACCTCTCGGCGCGGTGGTGGTGGTGAAGTGATGCTTAATGTCCTCAGATGTCAGTTGACATATTAGGGACAAGTTGTGACCAATGCCGAAGCACGGTTCAATAATTCTTTACGTCCACGGAATCCAGAAGGCTCGTTAGGACGGACAGCCCAGGACGGCCACCTCGACTCTCACACAGCTCCTGAACTATGACCTCACGCGCTTTTCTGATTCAGTTTAAGTAGGCTTGACCTCTCTGTAGGATTAGGAGGTGGATATGGTGTCAGTTTGCTCCATCCGTGTTGGCGAGTCTGTCTCCTGCTTCGTTACCTGGGATGCCAGTATGTGCCGATACCCAGAGGAGCACGATCGCATCATGTGACTCGCTAGTGACTGTTATTCCACGCCGGAATGAACTGACGGAGAAACCCTTCACGCTTCGCTGGCACCGCTGGTAGTCTAAATAACAGGCGAAGATAATTTGACAGTGTTTTTTTTTACTTCGGGAGAGTGAAGTCCCCTGAATGGAGGCGGCAGCGGAGAGGGGCCGATCTGCGACAGTTTTAGATCTTCAGGCATGGACCTGTTATAGTTTATACTAGATTACCAGCTGGGGGAACCTACTGTCCGATCTGTACGTTCCCCACGAACAGTGAGCGCCGCTTGATCGGCATTTCTGATGCCTTCTCTGCCTTTTGTTTACGGGTATCCGTCATCTTGCCCACGTGCTCACTGTACCCCCAACAAAGGCGTGCCTACTCTGCGCTACTCCCGCAGGCATTGTCCGTGCCTGTAGGCACTTACCGAGTGCAGTCCCCTGGATTTCCGAAGATCGTCTATTAATGCAAGCAACGTGTTGGTCTGGTTTGATTAATACCCACTTAGCCGCTTTGGCCTAGCGGTAAGACGTTTAGGCTGGTAAGCAGAATGAGGAATTCAGTTCCATTCCGCTTCGGCTCTCCCCAGAATCTGTGGTCTGTGGACACTGTCTTTGTGACTTAATTTGCTCCTTTACAGTTGCAGAAGCATTAAAGTGGCTTCAGTCCACAGCTGCCCAGTGTAATGCAGAATCATTCTGGTGGTGACAGCGTATATGCATGGCGATGCTGTTGGTCGCTTTTATGTAGCGCTGTTGATCGCTTTTATACAGCGCTGTTGGTCGCTTTTATACAGCGCTGTTGATCGCTTTCATACAGCGCTGTTGGTCGTTTTTATACAGCGCTGTTGGTCGCTTTTATGTAGCGCTGTTGATCGCTTTTATACAGCGCTGTTGGTCGCTTTTATGTAGCGCTGTTGGTCGCTTTTATACAGCGCTGTTGGTCGCTTTTATACAGCGCTGTTGGTCGCTTTTATACAGCGCTGTTGTCGCATTTATACAGCGCTGTTGGTCGCTTTTATACAGCGCTGTTGGTCGCTTTTATACAGCGCTGTTTGTCGCTTTTATACAGCGCTGTTGGTCGCTTTCATACAACGCTGTTGGTCGCTTTTATACAGCGCTGTTCTCCGCTCTCGAGCAGACTCACAGCGCTCGCGTGTGGATCTATTATTATTATTGATCGCTTTTATATAACGCTGTTCTCCGCTGTTGAGCAGACTCACAGCGCTCGCGTGTGAATCTACATGAGTGAATAGCTTTCTATAGCGCGTTTTTGAATATCCTCCGAAGTTGTGTACTTACAGCGCTGGCATGGCTGGTGCCACATGAAACTGCTGCCATTTCGGCGGGTTCTGTGTACACCGTACAGCCATGCACCGTATCACTTCATGCGAAGCCACATATGATGCGTATATATATATATATATATATATATAGTTCTCCGTCTTCCCCCACTTCCTGGGATTTTGGTCCCCACCACTACCTCTTCGAAGACAATTCGGCGTTGAATACGTTTAACCAACCAATAAAGCCTGATTTAGCTGTGTAGTCCTACGTGAGATCCGAAGAATCTGCAAATGCTGGTGGGCCTTGTAATAACACACATCCAAGAAATGACTCCCCCAAAACTATCAGAACTCGAAGAAAAATTAATGGCTGGGGCCGCGCCGACATGCCGCGTCATTTGCATAAAGGATATGACATCAAGCGAGCGCATGACCAATCAGAAAGCGACACCGAGAAAGCTCAGAGATCCCGC
>JABMCL010001499.1:40000-47500 GCA_018857735.1 Alviniconcha marisindica
ATTGGGAAAAATTTTTATTGTATTGGGGAGGTCACCGTACGGCAGGCCGTCGTAATGTCGTTCGAAAGAAAGCGACGATTACGTCCCCTCCCTTCTTCGTTGTTTTCCTGCCCCCCCCCCCCCCCCCGTCCCCCCCACCCCCCCCCCCCCCCCCCCTCTCTCTCTCTCTCTCTCTCTCTCCCTCTCTCTCTCTCTCTCCCTCTCTCAGGGTAAAAAGCAACGGGGGCCTTGACCCAACGGATGCAGAAGACGTTACGACCTGTTCACAGGTACAGAGCATGTCCTGACCCGCTGACAATCGATATGAAATAAAATAAAATAAAAATTAACGGGCAACCTAACCTGTCAACAGTTGCCAATATGGACTGAGGTGTAGATCAGTGACGTAGGTTCGACTCCTGGTTGGTTGCCAAAATGGACTGAGCTGTAACTCAGTTATCTAGTTCGACTCCTGGTTTCGCAGCAGGACGAAGGATCGTTAAGCAGTTCTCCCCAGTCAGGACAACGAACAAACAAGCCAACAAACACAAACTAAACGCCCAAACAAAACTGAAATAAAGCTGACCGTCAGAAATGGGGGGGAGAAGCAAATAACTGATTGTCGAGGGAGTATATTTAGATCTGGAAGGCCTTCTAGAGAGTAATTCCGGAACGGTAAAAACAACAACCAACCAACCAACCAGCAAAAAACAGAAGAGAAGAAGGTCTTACTCCCTTCATAAAGAACCTGTTGAGTGCATCAGTCTCCCCCCCCCCCCCCCCCCCCCCCCCCCCCCCCCCCCCCCCCCCCACCCCACCCCGCCCCCCCACCCGAGGAAAATTCGATTTTTGTCCCACAGTGCAAAGCAGAGAGCAAGAGGGGTTATCAAAAATCTGATCCTTGTGGGGAGCATTAATTGTACTGGTTGCCTAGATCAGACACGTGTTTCGCTGTCTGATCAGCTCATCAGTGACCACCGGCACATAATGGCGAGAGCTGGTTATCAGCCCAAGATTGACGATAGAAAACAACCGTACGTGATCGGCTCCGTTAGTATGGGAGACTACTCTCGGCTGACGCACCTAGAAAAAAAGGAATCTAAATGAAAGGGGACGTGTAGGCCTATTAACCCCTTCAGTGCCACGATGTTACTTGTAAACGACCAATGAAAGTGCGAAATGTCAAATCCTTAAGCCTTTTTTTTTTTTTTTTTTTTTTTTTTTTTTTTTTTCTTCTTCTTCTTCTTCTTCTTTTTTTCATCAAATTTAAAGGTTTTCCCTTTAAAAATGCACACTATTTAAAGTAGATGTGTTATAGGATCGGAACAAATATACTGCTTGCAGGGGCCCCCCCCGTTTTGTGTATCTTTCAGCCCTGGAATTTTTACATGCTGGGGCATGATAAAGCAGTGATGGAGTTAATTTTACCAGGTGAGTTTTACCGTAGGCGACTCGGGTCTTTCCGGTTTTGTTCGTGTGACGTCATTCGACCGCTGATTAACTCCCTTTGCTGATTCTGCACAGGCGTTCTGGACCTGATTCTGTTTTGGACTGTGATAGTTCACTTTGAGGCCTCGTTCTCTTTCAGACTGTGACAGTTCACTTTGAGGCCTCGTTCTCTTTCAGACTGTGACAGTTCACTTTTTAGGCCTGTTTTCTTTCAGATGTGGGCAGTTCACTTTGAGGCCCCCGTTCTTTTCAGACTTTGACAGTTTTACTTTGAGGCCCAACAAGCACTTGTGTGATTTGTGTGTTTAAAATGTTGACCCCCCCTGACGGTTCATTTGAGGCTAACACGCACTTGTGTGTATTTGTGTGTTTACATGTTGATCCACTGACAGTTCACTTTGAGGCTAACACGCACTTGTGTGTATTTGTGTGTTTACATGTTGATCCACTGACAGTTCATTCTGAGGCTAACACGCAGTTGTGTGTATTTGTGTGTTTACATGTTGACCCAGTTTCGAAATCAAATGACTATCTTGTCTTGAACAGAATTTGGTTCCCGTCTCATGCTTGAACACACCTGTGACACCGCGCGTGCAAGAAATGGAGGGTGTATAATTATGTATGTAAGTTGTGTATAGTCAATGATTATAGAGTACTCATGTGTACGGGCGGGTGCATGTGTGTACGGGTGGGTGCATGTGCGTAGGGGTGTGCGTGTATGCGCTTAGAATAGTCTCTCTGGAGAACGGAAGGGCCGGGAAAAAGGAGGGGTGTGTGTGTGTGTGTGTGTGTGTGTGTGTGTGTGTGTGTGTGTGTGTGTGTGTGTGTGTGTATGTTTGCAGTGTAATGTGGTGTAATGTGTGTGTGTGTGTGTGTGTGTGTGTGTGTGTGTGTGTGTGTGTTGTTTTGGTGTTGTGGGTGTTGTGTGTGTGGTTGGTTGTGTGGTGTGTGTGTGTGTGGGGTGTGTGTGTGTGTGTGTGTGTGTGTGTGTGTGTTTGTGTGTTGTGTGTTGTGTGTGTGTTGTGTGTTTGTTGTGTGTGTGTGTGTGTGTGTGTGTGTGTGTGTGCTGCGTGCGTGGTGGTGGGGGCGTGCGTGCGTGGTGCGTGTGTTTTTGTGTGTGTGTGTGTGTGTGTGTGGGGGATTTGTGTTTTGTTTTGTTTGTAGTTTTTTAATGTGGTGTTTGTGTGGTTTTTTGTGTGTGGGGTTTTGTGTGTGTGTGGGGTGTGTGGGGTTTTTTAAAAGTTGTGTATGGCCCAATACAGACTACTCGTCTGTACGAGTGCATGTGTTCCGATGTGTGCTTTGTATGCGTTTAGAATAGTCTCACTGAAAAACCTGTAAACCGGAATGTGCCGGAAATGGAGGGTATAAAATTATAAAAAATTTTAATAATAAAATATGTGTGGTGTGGGTGTGTGTGGGGGTTGGGGTTTTTGGTTGTTTTTGGGTGTGTGTGTGGGGGGTTTTTTTTTTTTGGTTGTGTGTGGGGTTTTTTGGGGTGTGTGTGTTTTGGGTTGGGGGTTTTGTGTGTGTGTGTGTGGGGTTTGTGTGTGTGTGTGTGTGTGTGGGGGTTTTTGTGTGTTTTGTGTGTTTTTGTGTGTGTTTTGGTGCGTGCGTGCATGTATGTATGTGTGTGTGTGTGTGTGTGTGTGTGTGTGTGTGGGGTTTTTTATTGTTTTTGTGTGTGTTTTGTGTGTGGGGGGGCGTGTGTAAGCTGTGTATAATCGATACAGACTACACGTGTGTACGGGGGGTATGTGTATAAGATGTGTGCGTGTATGTGGAATTAACAAGTCTCTTTGGACAATAGAGCTCGCTCGCCGATTTACCCTGACAGGGCGAGAAAGGGCCACCATCAATCACTGACACGAACACTGAAACTGTGCGGCAAGCGCAACTTTGGCGAAGCGTCTGAGATACAGGGTGCTGGGTGCAGGGTGCAGGGTGGGGCACACAGGTTTTTATTCCACGCACACAGATACCATCTCGAACTGAAGTGAACAGGGGGGCCCCAAAAAGTGTCCAAACAGTGTTGGCAACAGCAGGGTAACGGGGGAGGGGGGTGATGGAGGGGGGGGGGGGGGGGGTGGGGGGAGGGGGGGGGAAAGCGGGGGGGGGAGGTAGGGGGGGGGGAGGTTTTTTGTGTGTGTGGGGGGGGGGGGGGGGACGGGGGAAGTGTTAAGGGTTTTAATTCCCGCTTCAGCGGAAAAGGTAAAAAAGCTTCTCCCCGGAAACAGGCCGTCCGGGACTGTCATATTCCTTCTGCATCTGGCCACAATTTACGTGTATGCATGTACTAGGCTGCTCTCTGTCTCTGCCTCTGTGTGTTTGTGTGTGTGTGTGTGTGTGTTTGTTTTTTTTTTTTTTTTTTCTCTCCCCCTTTTTTTCCCCTCTCTCTCCCCCCTCTTTTCTCTCTCTTTTCTCCCCCTCTCTCTCTTTTCTCTCCCCCCCCTTTTTTTCCCCCCAAAAAAAGGGACCAATACACACACACACCCACACACACACACACACACACACACACAAATATATATATATATATAATATATATATATATATAATATATATATATATATAATTTTTAAAACCGCCCCCAGGGGGGGAAAAAAAAGAGGATAGAGGGGATAGATGGTTTTTGGAACCCGGAACGAAGAAGCAACACATTATTGAAACTGGCAACAGCTGGTGGAGCAACTTCTGGATGGCTATAGCAAGATAAATTATCATTGACCGTCGCAGTTGGACGAACAAAAATGCACATCCGCCCCCCTCCCCCAAACCTCCCGATCCCCAACAAACAAATAAAGAGACAGAAACGGAAAAACAAGCAAAACAACAACAATAACAAAAACAAAAACAAAAAACAGCCAACGAAATTGACAGCAGTCCAAATTCAAGCAGTTTATTCAGGGCAGCGTCATACATTTCTAGCAGGGTTTTTTTGGGTTTTTAACCCCTCAAACTTTCCAAAAACCGGGAAATCCTCTCCTCTCTCTCTCTTTCCTTTTTCTCTCTCTCTCTCTCTCTCTCTCTCTCTCTCTCTCTCTCCCCTCTCTCTCCCCTCTCTCATGTTTCAAAAAAATTTCACTCACTCACTATGCCTGTATGTATATAAATGATGGTAATTTTTTATTTTTCTCATCAGTATTGCAAAGGGCTAGCCGTTAGATGTTTGATTGAACGTAAGCTACAATCCGTTTTAAAATAAAGTTTTCGAGTTCCCCCCCTTTTGTCTGTCTGTCTGTCTTGTCTGTTTTGTTTTGTTTTTCTCTGTCTGTCTGTTCTGTCTGTCTGTCTGTCTGGGCTTTTTTCTCTTTCTCTTTCTCTGTCTCTGTTTTTTCTCTGTCTCCCCTGTTTTCTGTTTTCTGGGTTTTTCTCTGTCTCTCTCTTTTTCTCTCTCTCTCTCCCCTCTCTCTCTCTCTCTCTCTTTTCTTTTTCTCTCCCCTCCCCTCCCCTTCCCCCCCCTCTCTCTCTCCCCCCCCCCCCCCCCCTCTCCCCCCCCTCCCCCTCTCTCTCTCTCTCTCCCCTTCCCCCCCCCTTTTCTCTCCCCCCATCCCCCCCCCCCCCCTCCCCTCTCTCCCCATCCCCCGGCAGTCCTGAGGGGGACCCGTGTGGCGCCAGTCTTCCATCGCCAGTTTCCAAAAGGGTTTGGGCTGCATGACTAAGATGATGCGGACAGACCCCCTTCATCCCCTCCCCCCCCCGACCCCCACCCCCCCACCCCCCCCCCCCCCCCCCCACCCCCCCCCCCCCCTTCCCCCCCCCCCCCCCCGGGCCGCCTTCCTACGAAACCCCGGGTTTGTTCTGGACCAGGCCCCAAAATAAAGAATAACAGAGGCTCTTTGGAATATAAAAAAAGAAGGGGGGAAAAAAAAAAAAAAAAAACAAAAAAAAAACTGGCGCTCCTCGTTAGTGCTTCCTTTCATCTCCTTTTTGGAAGTGTTGATTTCAACGGCTGGTGTAAAACAGGGAGGGGTTTTACCCCAAATTTTAGAATTTTTTTTTTTTTTTTTTGTGTAAAAATTTTTAATTTTTTAAATTTTTTTTTTTCCCATTTACTAAAAGGTCTTCTTGAAACGGGATGCGTGGGGTGGAAGAAAATAGGTCGCAAGAAGGGAAAAAAAGTCAGACACCATATATAGAGCACCATCATTATAGTTATTATAAATTTTAAACTCCCAACCCCAAATAGGGTCACCTCAGGACGACTCACACATTGAAAATACTCAGTTTCACGGCAGTTCACAACACCGGTAATTATTTTTTATTATTACTATTAAGTTGCTGATCACAGCTGACTGGTGATTCTGTGGCACCTGAAGCGGTCATCTTGGTCTTGTTCGCTGTCATGCATCACACGTGTCGGTGGTTCGCTGGCCTCGGAGACAGTATCACGTGCGTGCTGACTTAATTAGCAGGTGTCGTTGTGTAACCGTAGTCAGAACACCGCACAGTGGGATTGTGTAAACCGAGACGTTCTCGAAGTGTAAACCGAGATGTTCTCAAAATGTAAACCGAGATATTCTCGAAGTGTAAACCGAGATGTTCTCGAAGTGTAAACCGAGATGTTCTCGAAGTGTAAACCGAGATGTTCTTGAAGGGTATATGACTGTCGTCCATAAGTTTGATACGCAACCGAAGAAACAGTCATTTGGCATAACTCAATCTCTCAGTTTTTGTCACTCTGTCTGTCTCTGTCTCTGTCTCTGTCTCTGTCTCTGTCTCTCTCTCTCTCTCTCTCTCTCTCTCTCTCTCTCTCTCTCTCTCTCTCTCTCTCTCTCTCTCTCTCTCTCTCTCTCTCTCTCTCTTTCTTTCCTCTCTGGTCGGTTGTTTGTCGTCTGTGTCTTGTTTGTCTGTCTGTTTTTTTTTTCTGTCTGTCTTTTGTCTGTCTGTCTGTCTGTCGTTCTGTTTTCTTGTCCCCACCCGTTTTTTGTCAACTTTTCCTGTTTCTGTCTTTCTGTTTTTGTCTGTTCTCTCTCTCTCTCTCTCTCTCTCTCTCTCTTCTCTCTCTCCTTCCCCCCGCCCCCCCTCCCCCTCCCTTCCCCCCAACCCCCCCCTTCCTCTCCTGAAGGGCATTGCTTACTCACCGTGCTCTTCTCCAAAATTGCGCCAATGTCTCACTTTTCACGCCTTTGCGTGAATTTGTGGAAACGGTGAAAAGGCAGCAAAACGCAACCACCCGTGAACATGGGGTGGCCCGCTCCTTATATAAAAAAAGGGGGGAAAAAAAAATGTACTTGGTTTCAAATGAACGATTTGGTGTTAGAAAAATACGCCTTCGGATGAGACAGGGAGCGACCGTAAACAAGAAAAACTGGAAAAAAGCAAAAAAAGGGAAAAATCACAAAAACCACCACAGACACACAACACAACACACACCCCCACACACACCCACACACCACACACACACCAACACACACCGTAAAAACTGACACAAAAAAAAACCAACCACACACAAACAAAAAAAAAAACACACCACACCCACACCCACCCAAAACAAACGCACCACACACACACACACACACACACACACACACACCACCACACACACACACCAAAACAAACAACCCCAAAAAGACCTGTCATGACCAATACTGAGCATGAGCAGTCAAGAACATTGATTAGAGAGTTGGCACCATACCAACGTCACTGGTGTGGATCGCCGACTGCTGACCTCGGAGACTTACGGTGTAGCCAAAAATAACAGTGGTTGGGGAGGGACGGGGGGGGGGGGGGGGGGGGGGGGGGGGGGGGGGGGGGGGGGGGGGGGGGGGGGGACATCGTAAAACCGATACTTGGAGCTTGGCAGGCTGAAGTCGCAAGCGGAATTACTCTGTCTCTGCATGTGCGTGTCCTTGAGTGCCGGCCGGCTACCCCATGACCTTCATTGACGTCACATCGGTGCATAGACCCATTGGGGATGGGACGGGGGTGGGGGTGGGGGGTGTTGGACAGTGTCAGGGTGGGTTCTGCGATTATCCTAGCTTCTGGCGTCAGTTCATGCAGCCACCGTTCATCTGACTGTTTCTTGATCGTGACCGCTCGCCAAAGCACGGCTGCAGATCGAAGGTTTTG
>JABMCL010001228.1:0-10000 GCA_018857735.1 Alviniconcha marisindica
AACTATACCACTTGGCAAGCGACTCGGTAAATACAACGTGCATACCGTCTACAAATCCGCGAAGCTGACAAGAGGAGAACGGAGATTAGGGTGAGTTAATTTACCAAGTTGGGTTACCGCTAACTACTTTATACGGAGATTATGGTTACTTGCTGGGCCACAGCTGATGGTTTTACAGGAAAGTGTCGGGTTACAGCTGATAAATTTACACTGAGAGTGTGGTTACTTGCTGGGCCACAGCTGATGGTCTTACAGGAAAGTGTCGGGTTACAGCTGATAAATTTACACTGAGAGTGTGGTTACTTGCTGGGCCACAGCTGATGGTTTTACAGGAAAGTGTCGGGTTACAGCTGATTAATTTACACTGAGAGTGTGGTTACTTGCTGGGCCACAGCTGATGGTTTTACAGGAAAGTGTCGGGTTACAGCTGATAAATTTACACTGAGAGTGTGGTTACTTGCTGGGCCACAGCTGATGGTTTTACAGGAAAGTGTCGGGTTACAGCTGATTGTTTTAAACCAAGAGTCGGGTTACAAGCTGGTTTACGGCTGATTGTTTTGGTTTACAAAATTGTAGGTGATTGCTTTTACACTGAAAGTCGGATTACAATTAAGCTTGTTTGCAGCTGATTGATATGTATGTCGGGTTTTAAGCTGGTTTACAGCTATTGATTTAATCGGAGAGTCGGGTTACAAGCTGTTTTACAGATGTTTAATTTATATTTAGAACCCGGGGTTACAAGCTGGTCTACAGCTGAATTAAAACCAAGAGTTGGGTTGCAAGCTGTTTTACACAACTGATTAATTTACAACAGCAGCATTTTTATTAATTTTTATTATGTACCTGTTTTTTCATTTTATAGGGGAATAAAGACTAAGCTGTCTCCACACAATTAATAGATATGATCGCAAGCGTGATTTTTTAAATTTTTTTTTTAAATTATGTACCTCTTTGTTCATTTTGTTGGGGAGTTTTGTTCATTTTGTTGGGGAATAAAGACTAAGCTGCCTCCATACAATTAATAGATATGATCGCAAGCGTGAATTTGTCCACACGGCACAAATGTAAATGTTTTTCGCCTCGTTCTCTCCCTCAGATCATCGTGCCTGCAGACATGGCGACGTACAAGCGCCTGACGAACGATGTGTACGTGCACGGCAGCGTGTCTCTGGCACTGGCCATGGCCCAGGAGACAGGCATGATCAAGGTGTTGTGTCAGGCGGAGGGACCTCTCACTTCCGCCCACGTCGCGCGTCAGGCCAAACTCAAGGAACGGTGAGTTTTTGCCAACGTTTTCGTCGCTTATTTCATGTCAATCTATTAACTCCTTTACTGCCACAATGTCACTTGAAAACGACCAATAAAAGTGTGAAATTTGAAACCTTTTAACCTTTTTGTTTTCTTTGCAGCACTAGCATGTAAAAAGGCTTTCATTAAAACGCATAGCATTGAAAGTAGATGTGTTACAGGACCGGAAAATATAGTTTGCAGGCGCGTCCGTGCATCTTTCAGCCCGGATATTTTACAGGCTGGGGCAGTGAAGGGGTTAAACTGACTGTCGGTGTCAGCAAACATCAGCAATACATTTTTTGTTTTGTTTTGTATTGCTTAGGCTAAGTAGCCTAAACATGGTGCTTAACATCCACAGAAACCATAAGGCTTATTAGGGACGGGGGGGAGGGGGACGGGAGGGGGTACGGAGGTGGGGGAAGAAGTAGATTATATACCTAACGCTACACTGCCACCACCAGAATGACTCATGCATTAAGATGGGCAGCGATGAGAGCCATTTTAATGTTTCATCAATTGTGTGGGACAAAGTCACAAGGCAGTGTCCGCTCACTACACCCTTTTTGAAGAGAAAGGAGAGCCGAAGCGGAATCGAACCGAGGCCCTTCTGCTTACGAGCCTAACGCCTTACCGCTGGGCCAAACCGGCTCACGAGGTTAGGCTTGCCTCGGTTTGGTTTTTGTAGATCTCCGTAATTATTTTGGTCAGGCTACGCTTGTATGGCGCCCCACAAGCGTCAAAAGCACATGATTGTAATTTTGTACAAAGATTGTAAACATGTCCTTTTGACTCACACGGTAAAAGGCATTCTTGCATCAAAAGCACTGAATTACTAATCATTTAAATATAATTACTAATTATGTTTATATAATTAGTAAATATCACTACACAGTTATTAATTACATCTTTTGATGCTGCGATCCAACGGCTTACGAGGGTCAAAATCGCACTAGTAATTGTAACTATATGCACATCATTTTTATTATGTTCTTTTGACGCTAGTAAGCCGTCATAGGTTTGGCCCCGAAGTTTTCTGATGCAGTCCCTTTAAGCATGGAGTGAAGAACGCGACTTGCGTGCGCACAGACTTGCTTCATATGACTATAGGTCAGGAGCTTTGATACGAATAGCATAGGTCAGTGATCGCGCTAGACGTTTTTCAAACCGGTGTGACATCTATAAGGTAGCGAAAGTAGTACACGGAAACCGGTCAGATAATCAGTGTAACTGGTCAGATGTACGGCAGTCTGCACTACTTCTTGAGATCTGCTACAAACACCTTGCTTCCTTTTCCGTCTAGAACAGACAGACAGACAGACAGACACAGACAGACAGACACACACACACACACACACACACACACACACACACACACACACACACACACACACCACCCCACTCTCTCTCTCTGTCTCTCTGTCTCTCTGTTTCTGTTTCTGTGTCTGTATCTGTCTCTCTCTCTCTCCCCCCCACCTCTCTCTCTCTCTCTCTCTCTCTCTCTCTCTCTCTCTCTCTCTCTCTCTCTCTCTCTCTCTCTCTCTCTCTCTCTCTCTCTCTCTGTCCATGCTGCGGCGGGGTTGTTTCTTTCAGAAACGGTCAACCAAAATAACAGCTGATTGCTGATTTTATTTCCGGTAAATGCTGATCTTACCCGGAAAAATACCGGAAATTACAGGTTAACGCGAACCCTGATAGGTGTTGTGACAGCTTCGAAGTAAGACCGGGAGAGACCGCTGATCGTAGAATCCCGACCTTGGGGACTTATTTGCATTGGAGAGTGAAAAACCCTCTTTAGTCGACCATACAGTCTTGATTTCGTATACTGCTTTATCGTTTTACTTCAACTTCTTGTCTGTCTTCTTCTTTACTTCCTTCTTTGATTATTTTCTATCTCTCTTCTTACACCAGACGAAGACTATGTGTCGAAAGCGCTTGTGTTTTTAGTTGTTCTTTATGTGTCGTCGTATAGGTGAGTACATTTCTCTAGAGCTGTTCTATTTCGTATACTGCATGGCTGTCTTTGAACGTCGTGTTCCAGCTACGTGCGAGAGGTGCTCAACGCGCTGGCCGTAGCGGGTCTGGTGCAGTTAGAGGCAGGCACTGGCGGAAAGGACGGACTAGACGCTCAGTACACTGTTCCACAGATCCACCGAAGTGCGCTTACCAAGGCTGGCGTCTACAGTCTCGCCATTTCTGCCGGTGCCAGACAGTTTGCTGGGGTGAAAAAATGCTTTGATGAAGATGGGCCTAGCTGTAAGTTTGCGTGTTACTAATTCTCTGTGTGTGTGTGTGTGTGTGTGTGTGTGTGTGTGTGTGTGTGTGTGTGTGTGTGTGTGTGTGTGTGTGTGTGTGTGTGTGTGTGTGTGTGTGTGTGTGTGTGTGTGTGTGGTGTGGTGTGTGTGTGTGTGCCGGGTGGTGGTGTAGTGTTGTGTGTGTGTGTGTGTGTGTGTGTGTGTGTGTGTGTGTGTGTGTGTGTGTGTGTGTGTGTGTGTGTGCGTGTGTGTGTGTGTGTGTGTATGTGCGTGTGTGTATTCCAGCGACAGTTAAAAACGTGTTTGGAACCTGATCATGTAGCCTACTGTTGTGGTCTTTTCTGCAGGTGTCCGCTACGAAACGACCACCTTTGACGTGCTGGACGAATGGTCGGCCCAGAGCGTGGAGGAAACCACTGCGGCTATCCTTAAAACACCTGGCCTCAAACGACTCCTCGGTGCGTCAGTTAGAAATAAGGCCATCATGGGGTAGCTGATTTCCAACTGGCCGATCATTAATGTTTAACTGGCGTTGCACTTTGACCGATGATAGCCTTGAGAGTTTCAGTGCATAATGCACACATCAAATCATTAGGTGCTTGTTCTCTCTCTGTCTCTCTCTGTCATTGTCTCCCTTGCTCTCTTTCTGTCTGTCTGTCTGTCTCTCCAACACTCTCTCTCTCTCTCTCTCTCTCTCTCTCTCTCTCTCTCTCTCTCTCTCTCTCTCTCTCTCTCTCTCTCTCTCTCTCTCTCTCTCTCTCTCTCTCTCTCTCTCTCTCTCTCTCTCTCTCACTCTCTAGGTGCCTGCCTTTCTTCCTGTCTCTTTCTCCCCACCCTCTCTCTCTCTGCCTGCCTGCCTGTCTGTCTGCCTGCCTGTCTGTTTATCCGTCTGTCTCTCACTTCTTCCTCCTCCCTCGTTCACCGTCGCCCCCCTCCCCACCCCTCCTTCTCGAGGTGTGTAGATTTGTATCTAGAGACGCATCTATGCTATCTGTATAATTCTTACTGAACATTTCATGCAGAAGACGGAATCGAGGCAGCGGAAGTGGGCTGCGGTAACGGCCGACTGTCGTGCCGCCTGGCGGCCGTGTTCCCCAACACGCGTTTCACCCTCACGGACGTGTCGCCCGAAGCTCTGGAGCGTGCCCGGACACGGTCGCAGGTGGCAGGACTCACCAACGTCACCGTCCACCTCCTGGACGTCTGCCAGGTGCCCGACGACTGGAAGGAGAAATTTGATTGGATGGTGGCCGAAAACGTCATTCACGATCTCCCACATCCGCTGAAGGCGTTGGAGGGAATCAGCAAGGCTCTGAAACCCGGAGGGCACTTCTGTCTCGTTGACGAGTTTGTTTCCACCTATGTTGCCGAGAATTTGAACAACCAGGGGTCAGCTGCCCTGTATGCCCTGGGCACCTTGACGTGTATCCCCGAGAGCTACCAGCAGCCAGATTCCGAGGCTCTGGGTGCTTGCTGGGGCGAGGAGAAGGCTCGAGAGCTCCTGAACACTGCTGGGTTTAACGTGCTGGGCTTGACGAGATCAGAAGCGGATGACGTGCGTTCTATGGCAGTCTGTATGTGTCAAAAACCAGCGTAAACGTCCAGTTAAAATCCAGATGCGTAACTGACTGAAAGCTCGCGTAAGGAAAAGAGCATTTCAAACTGATTATATATTGCATCTGTTGCGCAGTTCTCTCCGCAGTTTGTTATATCAGATTTTATGACCGAAAATCTCTTGATATAATTTCCCCAAAAATTTCGTGTGCGAAAATTATACAACTGTACGTACGTGTTTGACCAAAGGAACGGGGGAAACAAAACAAAAAAACAAAAAAACAAATAAAAAAAAACGAAGAAAAAACACCCCTATGATCACCATCATAAATCTGCTAGGCCTTTGATTCCGACACATGTGCAGTTGAAATTGCTTTTTTATATTGTACATTACGTTAAACAAATCTGCTCGGTCATTATTATAGAGCTAATAAATGTTTTGGTACAGGTTCTAATATTATGTTTGCAGTCGAAGAGAGAGAGAGAGAGAGAGAGAGAGAGAGAGAGAGAGAGAGAGAGAGAGAGAGAGAGAGAACGCGAAAACTTTATTTTACAAGGATTGTAGTTTAGGTTCAGTCAAAAACCTGTCTAACAACTAGTCCTTGCTAAGCTACTGACGAATAGATATCAAATTACAGGCATTATTTATATAAATATAGGCATGAATGAGTGAGTGAAGCGTTATACATGAGAATTTCCACACAAAACATAGCGTGCTCAAGCGCCAGATGAACACATGCCATACATCATTCAGTTACATATTATGAGTATACGGTGGATATATTATGAGCAAATGAAGCAGCAGAACATCTGATCAGTTCTTATGACTAGTATCGGAAAAGAAAACAGAAATTGTCAATGCTTATTTTATAAAGAACAGTAAGGGAGAGGGGGGAGGGGGAAAAGAGAGAGAGAGAGGGGGGATAAGATAATACTTTATTACACAGGGATGAAGATTTAAGCACGCGTCGGCTTTTTAGCAAATCTGTCCCTGATGACAAACACAGCAACACTCAATACATCAAACAAGAATTCAGAGAGAGACAGAGAAAGACAGAGAGAGACAGAGACAGACAGACACAGACAGACGCGGAGAGAGAGGAGGGGGAGGAGAGAGAGAGAGAGAGAGAGAGAGAGAGAGAGAGAGAGAGAGAGAGAGAGAGAGAGAGAGAGAGAGAGAGAGAGAGAGAGAGAGAAACAGACAGACAGACAGACAGGACAGACAGGACAGGACAGGACAGACAGACAGGCAGACAGACAGAGAAAGAGATGGGGAGGGGGGGGGGGGGGGGTAGTTGCCCCCCGCCCCGTCCCCTCAAGTCATACAAGAGCGATGCAGGCGGTATTTTTTTGTTAACCAATGCAAATTGCTTGGTGTCATACTATTTACACTTTTTAAACTTGGAACAGCACCCTCATCGCCCTTGTGTTAATGAAATGACTTGCCTTCCCTGCTGACGTCTTAATGAAATGACTTGCCTTCCCATGCTGACGTGTTAATGAAATGACTTGCCTTCCATGCTGACGTGTTAATGAAATGGCTTGTTTCACTGCTGACGCGTTAATGAAATGACTTGCCTCCTTCCCGACGTGTTAATGAAATGACTTGCCTTCCCATGCTGACGTGTTAATGAAATGACTTGCCTTCCTATGCTGACGTGTTAATGAAATGACTTACTTCACTGCTGACCTGTTAATGAAACGACTTACCTTCCCATGCTGACGTGTTAATGAAATAACTTGCTTCTCTGCTGACGTGTTAATGCAATGACGTCTCTCCCTGCTGGCATGTTAGTGAAATTACTTACCTCCCTGCTAATGTATTTATTAAATGACTTGCCTCACTGCTGACGTGTTAATGAAATGACTTGCTTCGCTGCTGACCTGTTAATGAAAAAGCTTGCCTTTCCATGCTGATGTGTTAATGAAATGATTTCCCTTTACATGCTGACGTATTACTGAAATGACTTCCCCACCTGCTGACGTACATAAATGACTTGTTCCTGCTGACTGTTAATGAAAAAGCTTGCCTTTCCATGCTGATGTGTTAATGAAATGATTTCCCTTTACATGCTGACGTATTACTGAAATGATCCCCACCTGCTGACGTATCATATAATGACTTGTCTCATTGCTGACGTGTTAATGAAATGACTTGCTTCACTGCTAATGTGTTAATGAATGAGTTGCTTCACTGCTGACGTGTTAATGAATGACTTGCCTTTCTATGCTGAAGTATTAATGAAATGACTTACCCCCCCCCCCCCCCCCCCCAACAACCACGCTGACGTATCAGTGAAATGACTTGCGTCCCCATGCTGACGTGTTAATGAAATGACCTGCCTCATTCCCACGCTGACGTACTGATAAAATAACTTGCCTCCCCATCAGTGCTGACAAGCTCAAATTGCAGCAGACCATGTACAACCTGCAATGATCTGACAGAGTAGGAGGCTAGAAGACAAGACGAAGCGTAGGCTATATATATATATATATACATATATACTGAAGATGCTGACAAGTTGGCATTATCAAACCCAATGACCTTGTCACCGCAAGAGAGTTCCGCCAGAAGTAAACCACGACAATTAAATCACATCCACACTCTACTGGGCTTGTCGCACTCTGCACAGTTCGCCGCCGAAACCGGCTGCGGCGTAGGAACTAAAACGACGAAGAAGAAGAAGAAGAAGAGGAAGAGAAGGAGGAGGAGGAAGAAGAAGAAGAAGAGGAGGAGGAGGAGGAAGAAGAAGAAGAGGAGGAGGAGGAGGAGGAAGAAGAAGAAGAAGAAGAGGAGGAGGAGGAATAAGAATAAGAAGAAGAGAATGTGAAGCTTAGATTAAGAACGAAACACTCGATTGGTCGCCTGCTGTTCAGAGCTCAGGAGCTGTGTGAAAGTCGAGGTGGCCGTCCTGGGCTCCCGTCCCTAATAAACCTACGGTTTCTGTGGACGTAAAGCAACACTTCGACCAACAGTCGCCTGCTGGAGTGGGGAAACACGTCCATCACAGCAAATGATGATGATGATGAAGTGTTGCTTAATGTCCTCAGATGTCAGTTGACATATTAGGGACAAGTTGTGACCAATGCCGAAGCACGGTTCAATAATTCTTTACGTCCACGGAAACCAGAAGGCTCGTTAGGACGGACAGATCAGGACGGCCACCTCGACTCTCACACAGCTCCTGAACTATGACAGCAAATGATGATGATGTCCTCGGATGTCGGTTGACATATTAGGGACAAACTGTGACCAATGCCTAAGCATGGTTCAATGTTGCTTTACGTCCACAGAAACTGTAAGGCTCATTAGGACGGAAAGCCCAGGACGGCCACCTCGACCTTCACACAGCTCCTGAACTCTGAGTCCCAGCAAAACACGAGCGCAGTCAGATAACCGCACAGAATAGGGCCATGTTTATTTCGTCGTGTCAGTCTTGTGACAGCAGGTCTACGCGCACAGCAGTTTGGCACAGACTATACTGGCCGGAAAAAAAACTATTTCATTGGGCGACTCCAACGCATTGCCGCCAATCGTCGGCCTGGTTTTCGGCGTCTGTAATTTGACGCTGTGCAGCACATAGAATGGCGAGCAACATTAGCTGCGAGAAAGGTAAGTTCTCTCTCACTCTCTCTCATAAAAAAATTGAAGAATACATAGTCCGTATCCCTTTCCCTGTCTCTTTTCAGTTGCGGTGATAGTGCATTTTAGCGCTTTCGAAGTTACTAGTATTATACAGCAGGATTTATTTGACTACTGGTCTGTGGTTATTTACACTGCGGATAGTGTTTGCACAGCTTCGCTGCAGAAATCCTCTCAGCAGCGAAATTGTGCTGCCGCTGTCTGCGTTTTCACTGTAGGCTAGCTAAACTTCCATCGCTGAGCAATTTTAGACCAGCAGGCTGTCAGTCCAGAAAAGTGCTCATCGAAAGGAAAAAATCAGCCGTCGCCAGCGTCAGTTTTATCCATGACATTGCGAGAAGGGTAGAGTATTTATCACAGCTAGTGAATCAGATGGCTACGCAGGTTCACTAACATGCATTCTTCCTGTCTGTCTGTCTGTCTCTCTCTCCCCCTCCCCCTCTCTCTCTCCACACACACACACACACACACGCTCTCTCTCTCTCTCTTCTCTCTCTCTCTCTCTCTCTCTCTTCCTCTCTCTCTTTCCAGCAACAGACAGACAGACAGACAGACACACACAGACACACACAGACAGCACACACACAGACACACACACACACACACACACACACACACACACACACACAAAACACACACACACACACACTCACACACAGATGCTACGCAGTTCACTAACATGCATTCTTCCTGCTGTCTCCCCCCCCCTCTCTCTCTCTCACACACACACACACACACACACACACACACACACACACACACACACACACACACACACACACATACACACACACACACGCGCGCGCACGTTTCGCTGTCGCCTAAGGTAAATTGAAGAGAAACAGATTCAGTAGAAAGCCGTTTCATGGTATGGAGCTACAGGCCTACGTGCGCTTAATCTGTTACAGTGTGAAACTGTGTTACTGGCACCTTTATGATTTTGTTCTGTCCCCTCTATGTTGGTACATATGCACTTTACCCAGAACACAGTTGGTTCATTTGAGGTCAACACTCACACGATCCGAGGTGACACAGATGGAAATGGGATAGGCCTTGAACCAGGGGGTAGATAGACATTGCGCACAAGCACAGCAGCAGTTCACGTCAGGTTAGCACTCACAGACACACTGTCTGAGCTAAGAAGTTGACTGAATCGGGCTTGCAGAAGCAGTAGTATTTTTTTTCGACGCTGAGTTAATTGAAACAGAGACAGAGAGAGAGAGAGAGGGAGGGAGGGAGGGAGGGAGAGAGAGAGAGAGAG
>JABMCL010001228.1:15000-25000 GCA_018857735.1 Alviniconcha marisindica
CATACGCAGTCATGCAATAGATTCCTGATACTGAGGGGTTGGGGGTGGGGGATGGGGGTGTGCCAATACATACTTACAGTGAATACGCAGTCATGCAATAGATTCCTCATACTGAGGGGGGAATGTGCGCCAATACATACTTAAAACGCATACGCAGTCATGCAATAGATTTCTCATACCGAGGGGGGAATGTGCGCCAAAACATACTTAAAACGCATACGCAGTCATGCAATAGATTCCTTGTACTGTACCATGCCTGTGTAATGCTGTGGTAAAAACTCAAACATAGGCTAATGTTTTATATGTCAACCTTTCCTATGTGTCTGTCCGCTCTGAGTGGTGCTCACTCACACACACACACAGCAGGCTATAAACTAATTGTAAAGAAACGACCTTCACGGATTAACCGTGATTTGTGTCGTCTTCTTAGCCTTTTCACTGCCTGCAGTTGTGCATTGTTTGGTGCAGTTTCCTTTAAGTTCCAAGAACAGCAAATATTTGAAACAAGAATGACTGCTATAGTTGTTTAGGTGTCGTTTTGTAGCTTGATAAAGGGGATTACCCCGAAAAAATGCAGATTGCGTTTTTGTCCTAATAAATAGCGTTCTTTTCAACCTTTTATGTGTTTGGATCTTCCAAGAACAGCATCGAGAAAACGTTATGCTGACCAAACATGCTGCTTTTGAGAAACTTCTTGAATTCATATGCTGGAGTTCAAACAGGAAGTTGCACAGAACCCTATAATCTGGTACGGGTGCAAAATATACTGCCAACGTCAAATGACGTCCGAAGGACAGGAAAAAAGTCAACACAATAATAGCATAAAGACAAAGAGTTAACACAATAACAGCATAAAGACAAAGAGTTAACTCAATAAGAGCATAAAGACAGAGTTAACACAATAATAACATAAAGACAAAGAGTTAACACAATAACAGCATAAAGACAAAGAGTTAACTCAATATAGTATAAAGACAAAGAGCTTGACCTTGTTTGATGACCATGTTACTGAACACTTCATGCAGAAGACGGAATCGAGGCAGCGGAAGTGGGCTGTGGTACCGGCATACTGGGGTGCCGCCTGGCGGCCATGTTCCCCAACACGCGTTTCACCCTCACGGACGTGTCGCCCGAAGCTCTAGAGCGTACACGGAAACGGGTGCAGGAGGCAGGACTCACCAACGTCACCGTCCACCTCCTGGACGTCTGCCAGGTGCCCGACGACTGGGAGGAGAAATTTGATTGGATGGTGGCTCGGGACGTCATTCACGACCTTCCGTACCCGCTGAAAGCGCTGTGGGGTATCAACAAAGTGCTGAAATCCGGAGGCCACTTCTCTCTCTTCGACCAGTTCGTGTCCACATACGTGGCCGAGAATCTGGCCAACGATGGGGCGGCCATTCTCTACGCTTTGAGCACCTTTTTCTGTATCCCCGAGAGCTACCAGCAGCCAGATTCCGAGGCTCTGGGTGCTTGCTGGGGCGAGGAGAAGGCTCGAGAGCTCCTGAACACCGCTGGGTTTAAGGTGCTGGGTTTGACAAGGTCAGAGACGGAAGACATGGGCGCTATGGCGGTCTGTATGTGTCAAAAGCCGAAGCAAACACTGTGAAACAGGAGACGAATATTGAGTTTCTTTGATGACGTACGTCTCTGTCAGTCTGATTTGGTTCTGGGTTTAAATTGCTTCCCTTCTGACAGGACGTTAAAAAACCAGTTTCCTTGTTTTCCTCACGAATCAGCTTCAGTCTGTCGGTTCTGATTAATTATGTTACCGAAATGTCTCTTGATTTATTTGTATGTGTTTTGTGTTTATCCTGAATGCCTAAATGTATATATGCACATGCTCAAAAGCGTTCCAAATATCCATAACCGGAACTTCATGTGTCCATCACGCGCATTGGAATGCAGCATTATGCATCGCAAATTATTGCTACCGTGTTTATTTCTTATTTTGTGTACTATTAAACTAACATATCCTCCAGTTATGGGTGTAATCGTATTGCTATGTGTGAAGCGTTAGGAGGGAGGGAGGGAGAGAGAGATGGAGAGAGAGAGAGAGAGAGAGAGAGAGGAGAGAGAGAGAGAGAGAGAGAGAGAGAGAGAGAACTCGAACTCGAAAACTTTATTTTACAAGGATTGTAGTTTAGGGTTCAGCTAAAACTAGTCTTTGCTAAACTATGAAAATACAGAAAGCAGAGAGACGAGAGAGAGAGAGAGAGAGGAGAGAGAGAGAGAGAGAGAGAGAGAGAGAGAGAGAGAGAGAGAGAGACAGACAGACAGACAGACAGACAGACAGACAGACAGACAGACAGACAGACAGAGAATGAGCATGCTCATGCGCGTACGAGTGTGTGTGTGGTGGTGTGTGTGTGTGTGTGTGTGTGTGTGTGTGTGGTGGTTGTGTGTGTGTGTGTGTGTGTGTGTGTGTGTGTGTGTGTGTGTGTGTGTGTGTGTGTGTGTGTGTGTAGGGCCTACTGGGCTTGTTGCTCTACGACCTGACATTTAAAGGAAAATAAAAGTGTGGTTAATCACAGCCGCCTGTCAGTCAAAATTCGGCGAGCCGTTAAATAAAGTGCTCTCATTTCCATTTCTTCGAAATTTTGACATCCCTGGGTGGTCTACAGAAGACATTAATTTCTGCATCCGCAGTACTCCACCGCAAGATCATATCGACGGACAGTGATATACAACCTCTGTCAGTTTTTAATGAAAATTATACCTGCCATTAACTGAGTGAGCGCATGCGTCAAGACGTCTGTTGAGGATGATAACTTTCTAAGGGAGGGTTGGGGATGTGTGAACCTAATGATTTTGATTTAATTGAGATATGTTCTTCGTTGTGCGACCGAACGACAGCTTTAATTTCCCGCTGGGATGAATAAAGTATATTGTTATTGTTATTGTTATTGCTACTAGCAAAAAAGAAGTCCCATTCAGTCATGAATCTGAAGCAGAACGAAGCCCAGAGGATGTACCGCTGCTGGAGTTTGTGTACCTTATATTTACACGCATGCCAGGTGAGAGTTACCGTTACCGTAGGCGACTCAGGTCTTTGTTGTTGTACTTGTGTTGTGTATTTCGAGCGCCGATTAACTCCCTTGTTTGCTGATTTTCCATTCAGTCATGTCCTCGATTTATTTCGTTACTGAGGTTGCAACGCTGCACAGCCTGTACTTTATTTTGCTTACCCTGTGTAGGCCTACTGACGAGAGTGAAGCAGCCGAGACAGACTTGGCCTGTTTACTGTATCTAAAAGCATGACTGGCCTGTTTACTGTATCTAAAAGTATTTGATACGCCTGCGCATACGTCGTTGGGTACAAGTACAACGTTTAGCCTTGATTACACCGGCAGCAGTTTCACGTCTTATGCAGATCCCTGTATGACCCATGGTGTTATCACGCTGTACTTTTTGCATAGTATGTTGTCGATTTCCACGTAGGATGACAAACAAATTGTCCAAATTTGACAATGTACGATGGTATTGGGCGATACAGCGAAGCTGGTTTGCTAGAGTGAATGCGCTTTGTAATCTTTCGTGCTAGAAGTCGCGAGAGGTCGCAGCGCACTTCCGGGCCAATTTCTGAGTAGGCGTTGCTTCACGCTGTGTATAACAGTGGAAGTTGAACCTAGAATCGCGAAGCAGTACAAATGCCAATACTGTTGCAGTTGCAAAATTACCGTGGAAAGGGATGGAGGGTGGAAAACATTGTCTTTGCGTCGTTATTTTGGCTGACCAGAAGATGGCGAGTTCGTAGAAAAAATGCGTTTTGGGGCATCCTATAGCACGAGCAACGAGTTACTGCTTGTTGCCAGACACATTATGACTACGGGCCTCCAAAAATGCCTTTAAAGTTGGCAGTGTAACATTCGCAAATTTACTGTCACCGCCTTCCATTGTGAAGAAAGTACCCACCGGAAGCAAAAGCAGCCAAGGGACTTAAGCGATGCCTGGCAAAAGTCAAGGGAGTTAACAACCCCGCCTGAATCGTCCAATACCACCTTTGTTCTGGAGCCGAAATCATTTGCTGTATGTAACAAATCTAACACTGTGCAAGAGCAGTATGCACTGCTGTAGTAAGAACGACCATTTGTTAACGCCTAGATGAGTTGAATAAAGCAAAAAAAATTCCAGATGAAAAAAATGGCGCAAATCCATATAAAAATTATAGGATGTTCTAAGTGCCTCTGATAGCCTACAACAAATACAACAAATAAATATAACAGACATCTAGACCCGGATTCTAACGCGCCACCTTGACATTTTAGAACGCGTGTGATTCTGCAAACTGTCCAAGGCCGGCTTACAGCGCTGTCATAGTTCAGGAGCTGTGTGAGAGTCGAGGTGGCCGTCCTGGGCTGTCCGTCCTAACGAGCCTTCTGGTTTCCGTGGACGTAAAGCTATATTGAACCATGCTTCGGCATTGGTCTCAGCTTGTCCCTAATATGTCAACTGACATCTGAGGACATTAAGCAACGCTATCTACCTTACAGCGCTGTGCTAAGCTACGACAGCCTGAAACCCCGTGATCCGGAGCGTGTGTTGCGGCATATTTTGTCGCCGGTCATATTATTGCCGATGGCGCCAGTGTATGTCGACATTCACGGCACATGCTGTCGCCGGCGCATATCGTCGCCGGCGCCAATATAATTATGCCGACGTTCACGGCACGTAATGTGAGCAGTCGTCAGAGCCAAACAATTAACTTAGAGATGACGACGACGACGACGACGACGACGACGACGACGACGGATGATGATGATGATGATGTTGATGATGATGATTTTTTTTTTTTGGCAAGCACATCACTGTGAGGCGTTTATTCAGAAACATTCACCCATCGTTACAATGTTCCTCTCGCTCACGGTGGTGAAGTGTTCCTTAATGTCCTCAGATGTCAGTTGACATATTAGGGACAAGTTGTGACCAATGCCGAAGCACGGTTCAATAATTCTTTATGTCCACGGAAACCAGAAGGCTCGTTAGGACGGACAGCCCAGTACGTCCACAGCGACTCTCACGCAGCTCTTGAACTATGTGAAATCCTCTCGCTCACTCATTCACTCGCCCTGATATAGCCGCAAGGGTTGACTGGGCGTAAAACACCAAGTTACTTACTTACTCACTCAATCACGCGTCTTTGCTGCCGACACTGGGGTACTTTCAGAAGACATGGGGCAAACTCCAAGCACCGGTTTACGACATCCTTCCTTCAACCACCGCCGTATTTAGTTAACCATAGGGTCCAGAAAACTGTCAGCTAACGAGCTGTTTTTGGTTGGCGCTCAAACAGTAGTAAGTTTGTTACAAACAACTCAAATAAAACAAGGCGTGTCATTTATAGCCGCCACAAAGTTTACACAAGCACAAATAAAACCACAATCGTTTGAATCGAGACGGAACTCTTTTCTTTACCCGGGGTGGATGCGTCTCATGTTTACGTGCGCGCTTGGGCGCTAGGTTGCTTCTACAGTCATATTAGTACCCGAACCTTTCGGAGGGCGCTGACAGCGTCGCTGGACAGCTGCGCGGAGATAAAGAGTGCCCCTTCAGTGGCGTCAGTAACTAAATCCGGCAGAGTTTGGAGGAAGGTGCCGGAAAGCGATGCTCGGAGTGTGTGAGGGTACTTCAGAAGACAAGGGGAACACTATGTGAACACTGCCATTGAAAGTGAGACGGTAATTACATGCCCGGCGACAAAATATGCCTCAACACCGTGCGGAGCTAAAACATTTATGGCGAGCACACTGAGAGGCACGGAGGGTTACGTAACTATCCCAGCTCATCAGTTCCCGGCTACGTGACTTGCATATATTAAATTTTTGCTGTGTAACGTGACATTCGAAGCCTAGAAAATCTGACTAGTTCAATGTGACTGGAATGTTCCAGCGGTAGACCTCAGTGCAGTTTAGTAGGTGCGGTGCGCGGCAGTTATTGGCGCGACTGCTTGGTCATTTCGGCCTAGGTAGTGGCCTGGAAACACACAAATCAGCAGACCTCCCTTCTGCTCTCTGCTTAGCATTGTGGGCCGAAAATCCGATTTCGCCGGGTTTGGGTGCGGGTGGGGGTGGGGGTGGGGGTCTGGGGGAACTGATGAACCCAATACTGAGGTTACTTACGAAAGGGAGTAGTTCTGTGCGCGCGCGCGCGTGTATGTGTATGTGTGTGTGTGTCTCTCTCTCTGTTTGTCTGTCTGTCGGTCTCCCTCTCCCTCTCGCGGATCACGTGATACACCGTGACCGAGCAGGACGAAGAAATCTGAGCCGCTGCTAAAATTTTTTTAGCTGAACTCTAGTTTCTACATCAAAATGCCGCTTGCTGGACTTCCAGCCGCTGTAGAAGGAACCCTAGAGGTCCTGCTGATGGAAAACCAGCTGTCTTCATGGAAAGTTTCCAGTGAGGGATCAAAAACAGTGTTCACCGTGCTACGTCTGACAGCTTTGACCTCCATGGCTGAGCACAACTCTCACACGGTGCAGCAGTACAGACGGAAGCCGCCAAGTCAACAAAACACATAGACAAGAAAAGAGTAGAAGAATACAGCAAACGTTTTAGTCAACAAGCAGAACGTCAGACGGATGGACTGAAAAATCAACAGGCAAGTGACTTTATTGATTCTGGCTTCGAACTGTTTAATAAAAACCCAGAACTCTGTGCACGTGAACACGAATATCGAGACGTACACAACACATCACAGCACGAAGTTTCTTCCCCTTTTCTTGACTAGCATGAAGCGGCTGCTGGTGTGTTTGCACGTGCAACATTCAGAGACAAGGACAAGAACACACAGCTACACAGCGGAGAATATCAAAACAGCGTAGCTGCAGCTAAGTGTTGTTCCCTGTTGCTGGTCCCAGGTCTGGGGTACCAACGGAAGGTGAGCCTACGGACAGCAGTACACAAAACACACCAACAGCTGCCATGACCAAGACAGAGAGAAAAGCACGTGAAGAGGGATTTTGTATTGAAAAGGTCAAAGAACAAGTAGGTTGTGTTATGGCCAGGCTCGACCAACGATGGCTGAGAGACAGAAACAGAAACAAGAACTTCGTGAAAATCGTCGCAGACACACGCAATAACGGAGAAATTCTAATCGCAGAAAGCGAGGATTTCATTTTCCTGTACAACAAAAGCGAGGATTTCATTTTCCTGTACAACAACAAAAGCAAAACGCTTGATCACTGGTGCAGGAAGCGAGGACGGAAAGCTGTGACAGAGAAGGAGAGAGGAGTGATCGGGCCACTCAACTGGTGGCGGCCAGTCAACCGTGACCAGTACAGAGACACCTGCAGTTTTCTGGAACATCGTCTCAACACTGTTGCAGATTTAGTGAGAGAATACATGGGTTAATTGTCGTGATAGCTAGGTCTGTATGACCGCTGTGTAGAACTGTTGCTGATACGAAAGAACGGGGGAAAACCCCGGACATTGAAACTGTCACGGAATCCGCGACATGCGTTGATTTTTTTTCTTTTTTTTTTCTTCTTTTCTTTTCTCGTTTCGGTTTGCATTTCGTCAATGGCTCGTTTCGGTTCATTATTGACTTTTTTTCCTTCTTCTCATTGTAAGGAGCAGTATTGCTGATACACAATAAACCATCCAATCCAATCCCTCTCTCTCTCTCTGAGTGGTCGTCAGATTTACTCTATTTTAGAGAGAGAGTGAAGGCTCGACCGCGGATACCGCCCGAAAAAGACCGGAGAGACCGTGGACCGCCGCCAAAACAATGGAAGTGTTAAGGCGGTGTCCCCTCGCCATTGCGCAGCGACTAGTGCACTGCGCAATTGCTGTTTATACTGCCGCGCTTGGGCAGTCACAAGGACAATGTCCGTTGCACTGCTGTTGAGAACAACCCGAAGCGAAGGAAGTCAAACTTTCGAAGCCCAGCTCCACCTCCCTGCTCATGATTTCTTCTGGGCTAACTTGAGGGTCCAGCTAGCTCCACCTCCCTCCTCTTGATCTCAATAGACGGGCTTCGAACAGAATTAAGCTGCTTACGACTGTCAGTGGTTTTGATTGGCCAGTCACCAATTTCCTTTCCGCTCGGCTCACTGCGTTACGTGCGTACGCCTCGTCTACCGTGTCTGCTTCGTGGGGAAAGCATGCTCAGGTACACACGCCCCCCCCTCCCGCCCCCCCCCGCCCCCCCCCCACACTACACATCACCACACCCCCCCCCCCCACCCCCACACCACACAAACACACACACAAACAAACACACACAAACACACAAACACGCGCAGCGCATCACACACACACACACACACACACACACACACACACACACACACACACACCGCGCGCGCGTGCGCGCGCATACACACAACGACATGCCTGCATCACACACACACACACACACACACACACACACACACACACACACATACAACACACGCACACAGGCAGGCAGCACACCACGCAAATACACACACACAACACACACACACCTAGCTTGACGGACGAACGTACGCACACGCACGCACAGCATGCATCACACACACACACACACACACACACCATCCACACATCACACACACACATACACGCACGCACACATACAAACACACACAGGCGCACGCGCGCATGCACACACATCACCCCCCCACAAACACACACACGCATGCACGCACACGCACACATGCTGACTCACACACACACTCAACACATACGGCGCGCTATACACGACACGTATGCACACAATCCACGCACGCACACTGTCACAATGCACACAGCTCATATCCCCCACACACACACACATCACACACACACACACACACACACACACAACACAACACACGCACGCACGCACGCACGCACGCACACGCACAAACACACAGATAATGCATAACACACACACACACACACACACACACACACACACACACACACACACACACACACACACACACACGCGCACACACACGCACGCAACCACAACACGCACCACGCACAAACACACAACATGCATCATCACACACACACACACACACACACACACACACACACACACACACACACACGCACGCACGCACGCACGCACGCACGCACAACACACAAGCACGCACGCACACGCACAAACACACAGAGCATGCATATCACACACACACACACACACACACACACACACACGCACGCACGCACGCACGCACGCACGCACGCAAACACGCACGCACACGCACAAACACAGATAATGCATAACACACACACACACACACACACACACACACGCACGCGCACACACACTCACGTGAATGAACTCTGTAACAAGCCACCCACCCATCTCACGGCCTGGAGACAAACGGACAGTCAAGACTGCCTCGCAAGCGCGTTAGTATGGATCGCGAATTAAGTATGTTTGTGATTTGTTGGTTTTGCGGGTTTAGTTGGGTGTTGTCTCTCCCCCCACCCCTCCCAGGAGGATGCATTACCAGTGGTCTGATTCATCACCTTACGGAGACCAGCTCTTTTCCATCATTGCGTCAGTAGAAAGTTCCATCTTCTAATTGCCGTTTGTGTAAGCTACTTTCCCTCCCCCCCCCGATTTTGTAACTGGCATTTGTTACTCACCCCCCCCCACCCGCCGCCCTCTGTAACTGGCATTTGTGTACTCTGTCCGCCCCCTCCCGCCCCTTTGTAACTGGCATTTGTGTACTACCCCTCCCCGCCCATCTGTAACTGGCATTTGTGTACTCTGCCCCCCCCCCCGCCCCTTTGTAACTTGACATTTGTGTACGCTACCCCCCCCCCCCTTTGTAACTTGATATTTGTGTATCTACCCCCCCCCCCGCCCCTTTGTAACCGGTATTTGTGTACTCTACCCCCCCCCCCCTTTGTAACAGACATTTGTGTACTCTACCCCCCCCGCCCCTTTGTAACTGACATTTGTGTACTCATCCCCCCCCTTTGTAACTGGCATTTGTGCACTCTACCCCCCCCCCTTCCCCCGCCCCTTTGTAACTGGCATTTGTGTACTCTACCCCCTCCCGCCCCTTTGTAACTG
>JABMCL010001228.1:30000-60000 GCA_018857735.1 Alviniconcha marisindica
TGCGCCTCTAACAGACAGATGGAATGTGGCAGACAGAGCGTGAAATCCAATACAATGGCTGTGTTTGTTGACGAAAAGACACTTTGGTGGGAGTTAGGGATCTGAATTTGACCTCGCAGCGGTCGAGTCGACTTCTTACAATTTTACGTGGTCAATGGTACGATATGTGTGTGTGTGTGTGTGTGTGTGTGTGTGTGTGTGTGTGTGTGTGTGTGTGTTATTCATCTCTTGATACTTTCATTATTCGCACCACACTTTTACGTCAAAGAAACGCTTACATACTAGCGTTAACAGAACGCGCCAACGCCATTGTGAAGACAGCCACGCACGAGCATAGATCATTAAACTTCAAATGGGCTTTATTTATGGCCTAGCGTGGAGTAAGCTTCAAAGTACACTTTGGTGATATAAAAAAAAAAAAGAGAGAGAGAGAGAGAGAGAGAGAGAGAGAGAGAGAGAGAGAGAGAGAGAGAGAGAATCGTGATGAGACCCAATCAATTAACGTGTGTGAAAATCACACATCAACGATACATCGTTTTTAGAAGAGGCGGTAATACTGACGAAAAGATAAGGAATGGGTTTCGATAAATTTAAGCGAAAAAAAGAAAAGAAGAAGAAGAAAAGAAAACAAGAAAAGAAAAAAAGAGTTGGGTGGGAAGAGTGGGCAGTGGGAGGGTTCTTTCCCTCCTCTAAATATGCCGTACAATTTGTTTCTTTGTCTTTCTTTTAAATGGGCATTTTCTCTCTTTCAGTTTGTTTTTCACTCCACAAGAGACTGTTCTACTTTGGGAAGCTTTGCGCTGGTTGCTTTCAAACTGATTACAATGAGAACGGAATGACACATTCATCAAAAAGGTGTTGTATTAGACACACACACAAAGTATATATATATATATATATATATATATATATATATATATATATATATATATATAGAGAGAGAGAGAGAGAGAGAGAGGAGAGAGAGAGAGAGAGAGAGAGAGAGAGAGAGACAGAGACAGAGACAGACAGACAGAGAGACAGAGAGTATAACAAAGTCGAAGCATGTTTTGTATTGGAAACTTTTCACTCTGAATTTTCGCCCTTGAGGGCTTTGTCAAAGCCTGCCCGGTCGGCTTGACCGACTCCTACAAAACTACAGGAATCAGTCAAGCCGACCGGGCAGGCCTTGGCAAAACCCTCAAGGGCGAAAATTCGAAGTAAAAAGTTTCCAATACAAAACATGCCTGGACTTTGCTATACTTTTTCTACATGACACCATACTCAGTCTTTCCTGCATGGTGCGGTGCCCAGGAGTCACAGAGGGCCTTCTCTCTCTCTCTCTCTCTCTCTCTCTCTCTCTCTCTCTCTATCTATATTTGTTGCAAGTTCTTTGAGGTCACGATGATGACGGTCGTATCACGAGAATGGTCAGAAGTTAGCAGCTCACGTTATTACACTTTCAGTACAAAGCACCAAGAGAATAGTGACTATAACCTACACGTATACACTTGCAAGTACTTGTAAGAGGGTCATAGTAATGTTTATGGCACTAAAGTACACTAAATGAAAGCGGAATGACACAAGGGTGTGTGTGCGTGTGTGTGTGTGTGTGTGTGTGTGTGTGTGTGTGTGTGTGTGTGTGTGTGTGTGTGAGAGAGAGAGAGAGAGAGAGAGAGAGAGAGAGAGAGAGAGAGAGAGAGAGAGAGAGAGAGAGAGAGAGAGAGAGAGAGAGAGAGATTGATTGAATGAACTTTATTTCTCAACGGTGAAGATATTAGCACAAAGGCCGACTCACATATCTGCCGTTGCTACAGTACTACTAATAAAGAGAGAGAGAGAGAGAGAGAGAGAGAGAGAGAGAGAGAGAGAGAGAGAGAGAGAGAGAGAGAGAGAGTGTGTGTGTGTGTGTGTGTGTGTGTGTGTGTGTATATGTATGTGTGTGTGTGTGTGTGCGCGCGCGCGCGCGCGCGTGCGCGCGTGCGTGCGTGCGTGCATGCGCGCGCGCGTGCCTGCGTGTGGTATGTGCGTTTGTTCCTTTATCTATGTAAAGAGTAAGAAAATATATTTAGATTTAAAAAAGCATACCATTAGATGGGATGGAATGAGAGCTTGAAGGGCACGGAAGAGCTTGAAGTCAGAGCTGCATAGAATCACCAATTACATGTGCGCAATCGCAGATATTTGAAGACAAAAAATAGCTGCCCGAACCAAACATCTATCTGGGAACGAAAGAGTTACCGAGATAAAAATGTTTACAATTACAGCACAAGATACTGTAATCATTTTACAGTATATATGTATCATTCATAGGCATTGTTTCATCCGTATGTATGTATGAATGTATGTATGTATGTATGTATGTATGTAGTGTATGTATGTATGTGTGTGTGTGTGTGTGTGTGTGTGTGTGTGTGTGTGTGTGTGTGTGTGTGTGTGTGTGTGTGGTGTGTGTGTGTGTGTGTGTGTGTGTGTGTGAGTGAGTGTTAGTGTGTCAGTGTATGACTCAGTGTCAGTGTGTCAGTGTGTCCGGCAGCGTGTGTGTCAGTCACAGTGCGTGACTGAATGTGTCAGTGTGAGTGCGTGCACGGCCGTGTGTGTGTGTGTGTGTGTGTGTGTGTGTGTGTGACTTGAGTCAGTGTGTGTGTGTGTGTGTGTGTGTGTGTGTGGTGTGTGTGTGTGTGTGTGTGTGTGTCAGTGTGTGTGTGTGTGTGTGTGTGTGTGTGTGTGTGTGTGTGTGTGTGTGTGTGTGTGTGTGTGTGCTCTGAAATATACGATAGTAATACGAAGCCACATACGATAGCATTTACCCGGTGAGGCCTCTTTTGTAACCGAAACTCAGCTACACGAAATTTGACATAATATTCACCAAGACACATATGCATGCGGAGTAAATAGCCCCCTTAATCGTGTTAATCTCCTCAGCGGTGACGACACCGACGAAATCGGCACGTGTGGAGCGCAAACAGGGCTATCCGGCCGGACTAAACGCATTGAAAGTTAAAGACATTTTCTCTACGTTTAAGCATCCTAAACGCCGTTAAAATGGCTGCTCTGATGCTGCTGTTTCTGACAGAGGCTACTGCTGATGAGAAGACGAACGTTTGCAGGACCGACGCCATCGCACGCAGTGACTGAAAACCACAAATTATTCAACAACATTTTGATTCTGGCATCACATCACAATCAATGCAGACGGCGATGAGGAGACATGAAAATCTCGAATGGGAAGAGGTCACTGGGTCATTGGCGTCTGATACAATCGAAGTAAACTTTAACTGAACTTTGAACTTGAAACTGACAAAGCTGTTGTCAAGGCTGTTGTCACGCGGTGTCCAATCAGTTTCGAGTTTTGGACGTCACGCGCGTTGCATTGTTGGTAGAAAAAGGGACTTTCTTGGTCTAAAACTAAAGACTAACAAACAGCTATTTTGGAGCCTTTTGACGGCTCATATATGTGGAAGGAGAGTCGGACTTACACACTCTTTAGCAAATGGGGATTAGTGGCTATCCGCCTTTAACTTTTGTTGCTCATCGTACGTATGGGCCCAGCTCTCCACACAGGCCCAAGAAACAGGCTTAAAAGGGGAATTACTCTTAAGAGAAATATACCAGAGTGAAAGCGAGAGGCTTTCACAACCACAGTTTTGGGACTTCTACTTCGGAGGAAGTACACGTTGCTGTTTCCTTCTCGCCCTCAGCTGGGTAATGAACTGAATTCGCCCGTCATCGTTCGAGATCAGTTTAATCAAGAATGGAACGTAGAGTGTGGGTGCAGCTAACTGGCTGAAAACACATTTACATCCGAAGGACCAGGCCGCGGACACGAAGGTGTCTAAAGAGTTCTGCAGGCAGACAGAACTGTTGCTGTGCCGTATTTCAGATACTTCTGCTACAAAAGACTACACATCTGTATGCCATGCTGCATGAAGTGCCTCAGGCATTACGGCAACGGTTACAGAAGGAGCGACAATTTAGACTTGATTCGGTGGCTGCATTTCCAGCCACCGGTATATGAATGTAATCACCAGTGAGCTTCACAGCACCTTTAAATAACTGTACAGAAAGTTGCGTCAAAACGTTCATATCAATTGCACCGTCAAGACTCTTCACAGCAAAGCCTGAGAGCCCCTCGTCAGTATCTCTAATAAACTAACTAACCACTACTGGGATTACAGGAGACACCTAGTGAGAACGCAAGCTGGCCTGAAAACGCTGAAAGTACGCAAATAATTATTTCCATTTGGCAGGTTTTGCATGGTTGTACATCACTATTAATCCCTTCACTGCCATAATATCACTTAACCCCCCCGCACCCCCCCCAAAAAGGTGCAAAATCTGAAACCTTTCAGCCGTTTTCTTTTCTTTTTCACACTGGCATTTGAAAGGATTTTCAGCAAAACTCGTAGCATTGAAAGTAGATGTGTCATTGGACCGGAAAATATACGCGTCCGTGCATCTTTCAGCCCGGAAATTTGACAGGCTATGGCAGACTTTGGGGGGTCTTTGTTCTTTTGCTCAAAATTCCAGCTCCTCGGGCGCAGCCATGTTGGTCAACTCTCTACCGATGAACAGCAGAAAATGGATGATTCGTGACGTGAGTACATGGCTGCAACACATGCCAGATGCACCCCTGACATCAAAGACTTGATTAAAACAGCAGCGCTCGTCGCCGTATTTTGGGTACTTTCAAATGTCGAATTTGAACAAATTTCAACGTATACCTACAGAAAAAGCAAACTTTTATTTTTTATTTTTAACCCATTCCCATCCCAAGATGACAGTTTCATTGCTGTCTTCCTTTCACTGTTGTTTCAGTTCTTAATGGCCACTTAATTCTAGGTCTGTTTGGCGGAAGCATTTTTCACACAAGGCTTTGGTACACAGTTGTACGTATGTACACGAACGTTGTACGTATTGTACGTATGTACTTCGGTACAAAGTTTTGCAATAGTAGTACATATGTACACGGACAAAGTTTTGGTACAAAGTGTTGCAACAGTATTACATATGTACATGGACAAAGCTTTGGTACATTTTTGCAGTAGTAGTACATGTGTACTTGTGTGGTAAAACAAAAAGAGCATTTGCCAGCACACCAGTTACATACTTGTCTCTATAAAGGGTTGGTGAGGGGAGTTGGAGGGAAAAGGGAGGGGGGGAAGGTTTGGGGGGAGGGGGGGGGGCGGTGGGGAGGAGGGGGAGGAGGGAGAGGAGAGGTGCACGGATAGCCGGCGAATGGCCGTATAACTTACGGCATTCCGAGTAGAGTGACTCACGAACCCCACTGTACAGAGTCCAAACCTTGGCATAATTATTACCATAATGTTTCGTGTTGTGAACGGAATTCGCCCCGATTTGCCAGGTTGGACATCAAGTTTACGGCACTTGTGGTACCGACTGAATTCTGCCCCTGTTTGAAACGCCCACAAACACGTCGCGGACATTACCAGGGAGAGCACTCTGGAGAGGAAACCTCTGTTCACGTCACTGGTGTCCCTTGCTCGGCTTCATCACCGTGGTTTAGTGTTGGTATCTTGTTGGGAAGACGCGCCAGGTCTTACAACAATTTGTCACTGTCAGCGTATCTTGTAAGTATACGTGCACGGCAAGTCTTGCCTGGTTGTTTGTGTGCCATTTAAACCCTGGCGCATTTTTGTTTCTATTACGTTGGCGAAAACCGATGTGGGATTGTGAATATCTGGAACATTAAGCGTAATTGCATAGGAACATCTGTCACGCGAGCCAATCAAAATAAAAGGCTTTTGGCATTGTAATGTTTCAATATTAGTGTCAATACAAAAAGAGACTGACAAATGCTTGTATGGAAGGCAAGGTTCCACAGATGAAAAAGCACCATATTTCAGGTGGAGAACTGACAGCCAGTTTTGCAAGGCCTGGTAGTGGTAAACGTCAAAGATACTTGCCTGAAACGGCTTTTGGCAAATTCAATAGAGGAAACGGGGTGATCTTTTTTTTTTTTTATGACAAAATGTCACGAAAATCTTAAATTACTTCTGTACCAATGCATGTCAGCGATTTCTGTAGAATCCAAATCTTTAGCGTCTAGCAACTGTGTCTAGATGCATGGGTGGGTGGTGAGGAGGATCGCTGAAAGGCGAGTACCGCGAATCTTTACTGTTGGTCTGACAATTTAACTGACCCCCAGAAGTTAGTTAGTTGGTGTTTTGAGCCCAGTCAACCACACAGGGTTACATCAGGGCTAAGACCTTCAAAACAAAAGTCAGTCTTCTTTTGCAGTCATGTAAGACTTGAAGGGCACACCAGTCAGTTGTCTTCGCGAAAGGTCTACTCACGCGATCAAGCTTTCTTTCTTCTTTTTTTGGGGGGGGAGGTGAAGTTGGGAAGGGGTAGGCGAGAAAGCCACACTGTTCGTTTAACCACCAGACTATTATGAGCACAGGGCCAAAAAACAAAACAAAAAAACTGCAGCAGACAGGGCGGGTGCTATGAGTTGAACCGCCCGATGGAATTCTCTTCATTGCTCCTGCCGACGTGGCCTGCCTGGTGGCCAACCAGGTGGTGCTTGGCGATGAACTGTCTCTCCCAGTGCTTGTGGCGGAGATGAGGGTGGGGCCTGCTGGCCTCCACGACGGCCGGCAGGAGGAACGGTTGCTCTCGGCCCCGTGGGGGGTGCCTCTCCCAGGGGCCAGTCCTCGGGCCCCCGGAGAGATCCGCGCTGTGCTTCAGGTAGCGCGGGTCGCTGTCCATCCGCGAGCAGTTGGAGTCTGAAACAGACACAGAGTAAAGATCGGTGAAACAAAACAGTTGGAGTCTGAAACAGCCACAGAGTAAAGGTGGGTGAAACAAAACAGTTGGAGTCTGAAACAGCCACAGAGTAAAGGTGGGTGAAACAAAACAGTTGGAGTCTGAAACAGCCACAGAGTAAAAGTCGCTGAAACAAAACAGTTGGAGTCTGAACAGCCATGGAGTAAGATCGGTGAAACAAAACAGTTGGAGTCTGAACAGCCATGGAGTAAGATCGGTGAAACAAAACAGTTGGAGTCTGAAACAGCCACAGAGTAAAGGTGGGTGAAACAAAACAGAGTCTGAAACAGCCACAGAGTAAAGGTGGGTGAAACAAAACAGTTGGAGTCTGAAACAGCCACAGAGTAAAAGTCGCTGAAACAAAACAGTTGGAGTCTGAACAGCCATGGAGTAAGATCGGTGAAACAAAACAGTTGGAGTCTGAACAGCCATGGAGTAAGATCGGTGAAACAAAACAGCTGGAGTCTGAAACAGCCACAGAGTAAAGGTGGGTGAAACAAAACAGAGTCTGAAACAGCCACAGAGTAAAAGTGGGTGAAAACAAAACAGTTGGAGTCTGAAACAGCCATAGAGTAAAGGTCGGTGAAAACAAAACAGTTGGAGTCTGAACAGCCACAGAGTAAAGGTCGCTGAAACAAAACAGTTGGAGTCTGAACAGCCATGGAGTAAAGATCGGTGAAAACAAAACAGTTGGAGTCTGAACAGCCACAGAGTAAAGGTCGCTGAAACAAAACAGTTGGAGTCTGAACAGCCATGGAGTAAAGATCGGTGAAACAAAACAGTTGGAGTCTGAACAGCCACAGAGTAAAGGTCGCTGAAACAAAACAGTTGGAGTCTGAAACAGCCATGGAGTAAAGGTGGGTGAAAAGAAAACAGCTGGAGTCTGAAACGGCCACAGAGTAAAGGTGGGTGAAAACGAAACGGTTGGTGTCTGAAACAGCCACAGAGTAAATGTGGGTGAAAACAAAACAGAGTCTGAAACAGCCACAGAGTAAATGTGGGTGAAAACAAAACAGTTGGAGTCTGAAACAGCCACAGAGTAAATGTGGGTGAAAACAAAACAGAGTCTGAAACAGCCACAGAGTAAATGTGGGTGAAAACAAAACAGAGTCTGAAACAGCCACAGAGTAAATGTGGGTGAAAACAAAACAGAGTCTGAAACAGCCACAGAGTCAATGTGGGTGAAAACAAAAGAGCCACTCTGGGCTCCCTCTGGGGCTAGTGGGTCTTTCCCAGCAAGGTCTTTGTTGCCCTCCATGCAACCAACGTGGCTGGCCAGGCGTTGAAAACTGTACCGGGTCTTCAAAGATTCCGGTATAGGTACATCACCGTGGTTAGGCGGAAGCCTGTGTTTGTGAAAATTTCAGTTTGTGGCATCAGCTGGAACCAGGTACGAAAGTATTCTTCTTCTGTGCATGGGCAGTTAAAATGAAACATTAAGACAACGAGCTATTGGATTTTAACGTTCCGTCAACCGCACAGGGTCACCCCTGAGCGATAATGACAAGGAAACGCATTCAGATCGACAATAAGGTAAAGTAATGACCTAATGGCGTAATCTGTTGGAATTGTATCTCGAGTGGGATGGGGGTTTGGGGGTGGCTGGGGGGCGCTACTTACACCATGCTCTCTCCTTACTTCTGGCTGTTTTGAACACAGCTGCAATAAAACCTTATAAAACAAAGTCCCGGAAAGCAAAAATAACAAACAGAAATAACAGTGTGAAAGAAAACTACCATAAAAACAAAACAAACCACGGCTAACGCGTCTCAAAACATGACGCATAACAATGCAACCTTCAGAAAAATTATGCACGGCAATAAGCACGACGGCAATGCATTCAAGCTAAGCTGCCCCCAGCGAGCGCTTGTGCGTCAAACGCTGACCCCGTAAATAAGACAATAGCTTGGGGTGACGACTCCCAATGAGAACACTGAACCCCGCCAGCGAAGCCCTTGATACGCCAATTGCCGAATGCACGGGGCAAGGCGGTGATCATGCAACACAATGACGGTCCTTAAGCCTTCTACAGGTGGCAATTATAAACTTGGTGTACGTTGACAATGGGCTGGACATGAGGTGACGAGATCGGACCAGATTTCGATGTTGGCACCGTAACGTCTCCAGCACATCTGACCTCAGCACGAGATTTGCTGCTGTTGTTAATGGTTCCCCCCCACCCCCACCGCCCACCCCCGGTCGACCTCATATAACCGTAATGGTTGACTGGGCGTAAAACACCAAGTTACTTACATACTTAGCCCCCCCACCCCCCTCTGTGGTGGCTTAGCCTATACATGCTGCCAATTTAAACAGCGTAATCCTGGCCAACAACAAGCTTTTCTATTCCACGCAATGGAGTCGATTACTAATATCATTATATTTAGTTATTCGCCTGTGCAACAGCCACAAAAACAACGCTACGTAGTCCTTAGTCCTAGCAGTGTACGTGACGTTTTGGTGTTGACCTACCTGTTTTTACCTGTTTCTTCTTTTGTCTATTTTTTTGTGTGTGTGTGTGTGTGTGCGTGCGTGCGTGCGTGCGTGCGTGCGTGCGTGACTATCAGTTAGTGTTTGTTTTTTAATTCCTGTTGGAGACATCCTCCCTCAGCTAGGTTTTCTCTTTTTGATTTTTTTTGGGGGGGGGGGGGGGGGGGGGGGGTGTCTTGACTTTGTCTGATGAGTACGTGTGCTTCGTTTTCTATCGCTTTGCCTAAATCGTGTTGAGGCAGGGAATCGATTGACTTTTCCAAGGCAAACGACCCCCCCCCCCCCCCAAACAAAACAGAGAGAGAGAGAGAGAGATTTTGTGTGTGTGGTGGGGGGGGGGGGGGGGGGGGGGCAGAGGGGCTACAGACAGATAGAATGAAGGACAGACAGACAGGCAGACAGACAGACAGACTGGGACAACCACAGAGATAACTCGCACAGCTGAAACTCTACGTGCACCGTGTAGGCCACAGACCTACATTATTATAATAGCTCTCTGAAACTGTCACTGGAAAAATATCGTATACGAAGACCGTCAGGCCATGCGCTGCACACTTAGTTGTGACGCAGAAGCTCTTGTCAGAGGCTCGCGCTGCCAGATCCCTAATGACGTCTTAATGTGGCAACAGAACAAACGGAACGAGTTCCATCGACGCCCATTTCTATGCCTTCTATCGAAACATCGGCATTAACCATTACTGCTCTTTTCACAAAAAGGGAATGAAAAGAGTCTGGGTAATGAATTCCGACCAAAACTTTACTCAGACAGACAGATCATAGAACACCTCTGAAAGTTGAATATGCCGTTTTTCACCCTTCGATTCAGAGTTTGTCAGAAGCTGAGCATCTATGAATACGCGAGAGCACACTGAGGAGTCATCTCAATTTGTCTTGCTACGAAAAGAGAAAAAGGAACAGGATGTCCAGACTGGAATGTGTCAATGGTCAGTATCCACCTTTGAAAACTCCTGTGGGTGTACTGCCTTGGACATGCAAGAGTGAAGGGAAGTGGTCGAACAGATAAACTGGCAAGCAAAGCAGCCATCACAAGTGTCTTGTGTCTTGGAAGATCTGAAGTGTTGAGGAGCTTGAGACACTACCTGCAGGCACAAATCCAAGGACATCATACCATCGATCGCCTGGAGGAGAGAGGCGTGGCAAGAAGAAGAGCTAGATGATCTTCCTTGAAAGGACGAGAGAGGGTCATCGTCAATCAGACGAACATTGGCATTGTTTCAAAGGCAACGTTGGGGAACTTATTATTCATCGCTTTTACAACTTCTGAGAGAGGGGTGGTGGAGCGCGTATCGGCTTTTCTAAGCGCATAGATACCATCTTGAACTGAACTGAACTCAAATGTGCCTATGCTTAAGATCAAATAATTAAGCGCTTCACTCACCAGGCGATTCCCAGAACTCCACAGTGATGAGACTGTGGCCCGCTATCCAGTCCTTGCTCTCGTGGAAGTGGTTACAGTCCCACAGCGCCACGTGGCCCTTGGGAAGGTTCTTCTTCTTCGTGTACGTGATGACACGCAGAATACCCTGCTTGCCCCAAAAGTTCTTCTTCGTGCTGATCGGGTCCACGGCGTGCAGTTTTGACACACTTGGGTACCCATACTTATCAGCCAGATAAGGTCCGTAGGCAATAGGGTGGAAGATGTATTCAAGGCCGTCGGTGCCAGATATGCTGTCGTGGCCGAACTTGGAGAGACGTATGAGCTGTCTTCCCAGCGAGTGACGTCCTGCGATGCGGTTGAGGGCGCAGGAGAGACGTAGGGCGGACGTATCGTGAAGCAGAAGCGTGGCGTCTTCCGGGTTGAGTCCGATCATGTCGAGCACGTGGTGGTTGTGGTAGCGACCGCCGTGGTGCGAGTACCCGGGGTAGTAGCGCGCCAGGTCTCGAAAGTTGGGCAAGGCAACCTGGAACACAGGGAAAGTGGCATAGGCTTTATTTAGTCTGCGAATGAAACTGCCTGACACGTTCGGCTCTAAATAACAACAACAACAAAACAATAAAAAATAAAATAAAATAAAACTAAGCCTGCTGCATAGTGGTTCAGACCGTTTCGGCACACTTACGTCTGTGTGCTTCAGAAGCTATGTGGCTCACGGCTGATTGTGTGCATGTGTGTGTTCAAAACGTGCAGGTGGGCATATTATGGTTAGCGAACAGTAGCAGCAAAAATGTTCTCGTCCTTTGGACCTTTTTTTAAAAGTTTGATACCCCTCTCTGCCCCTTTCTCCCCCCCCCCCCGACCCCCCCCCCTTTCGAGTCCAAAACTAATTTGAAAGAAAAATGACCTCAACGCCACAACATAGATAAATTGTCCTCGGGCTTGAAATTCGAAACATCCGTCCTCATATAAATTATTCTTACAAGCTCAGCACCTTCAGTGCAAATAAAGCAAAGGGGCTGACAATATGACATTTGGAAGATAGGGACCACAAAGCAGAGTTGTTGTCACAAGTCCTTGGCGTAATACCTCGCGTATGCTGTTGACATCCTAACTACACCGTAGGTTCCCTTCAACGTCACTCGCTCCACCAGAAAACTGCCACTGGCTGACAGGTGCTGTCTATTTTACTGTCTCGTTACCTCATTGGTCTCTTGCCGGTGTACACGGAGTGACGTACGGTGGGCCCTTACGTGACACCTCATTCGTCACTTTCTCGTTGCTGCTGTCTCACGGGATCTATCGCGTACGTGTAAGATTATGCAGGTGAAGTAATACTGCTGACGAGTTATCAATCAAGCGTAACCACGTATTGCTGAACCCCGAATTTTTTGTCGGGGGCTGGGAGGGGAGAGGAGGAGGAGGAGGAGGAGGGGGAGGGGAGGGTTCAATGCCTTTTTACAGCAGAAAAAAAGTTACCTCTTTCTTAGGTTAAACTTGTTTAACTCCCAGTTGTCTTCAAAGAGGTGCTGGCGTGGACCGAGATCCCACGAGGTGGGGGGAAGAGGGAGACTATACCTAACGCTGAATACACTGTCAGCGTTTAACTCCCAGTTGTCTTCAAAGAGGTGCTGGCGTGGACCGAGGTCCCACGAGGTGGGGGGAAGAGGGAGACTATACCTAACGCTGAATACAGTCACCACCCGACTGACTCCTGCATTACGACGGGCATCGAAGAGACCCATTACTAGTATAATGCTTCATTAATTCTGAGGGACAAAGTCACAAGACCATGTCACAGACCACAACTTTTGAAGAGAGAGGAGAGTCGAAGCGGAATCAAACCAAAGTCCTTCTGCTAACCAGCCTAACGCCTAACGCCTTACCGCTAGGCCAATCCGGCTCACTTGCGTGGCACCGATCAGTTCGTCTTGCTTTATACCATGCATCGTAATATTATAATGTGCACCTTTTTTATGACGCGTGTGGCGGATCCGGCAGATGTCAGCCTGTGTCACTCAACATGAGTATACATCAAAATTACTTTGCCCGTCGTCCATCCCACCCCCTTCGGCTTTGTATAAATCCGTGATGCTTTCTGCATTTAAAATAGGCCGACACTGACAACCGTTCACAAGGTTTTACAGCTTTTTCAAGTCCCCGGAGAGGTGAACTGTGCAGTTTGTTTGAAAACACCTGCAGAGTATGTCCTTTAACATATTAACTGAAACTGTGACGAGGGGGACAAGAACAAGAAAAAGAAAAGAGAGAGAGAGAGAGAGAGAGAGAGAGAGAGAGAGAGAGAGAGAGAGAGAGAGAGAGAGAGAGAGAGAGGTTGGCGGACATGTATAAGCTCTTTTTCGACATGAACCTTTTTTATGTGTTACGCATACAAACCAGTATCATATACTATGGCTTCGACTTTCGCATATTTAATAATAATTATGATAATGGATACTTATGATATACTAATACTACTATATACTACTACTGCTAATGGATACTTATTTTCAAATTCTTTTTGCTTACGGTTTGAAAAAAAATTAAAGGAAAGAAAGAAGAATGGACCAATATTATTCTACTATATCGCTAGTCGACCTTAAACAGCTCACGGTGTCTGTTCTGCCATTCCCGGGAGGCGTGACAATGTTGAATTACTGCTCGTGGAAAGTTGATTTTTAAACATTCACCTAACTACTTTATCGGACCTGACCGGGCGGAGAGAAGACTACAAATTGATTTAGAACCGACATGCCGTTCGGTACCAAGTGCGCAGACTAATGGAAAACAAACACGCTGCCAAGAGAGCCGCACAGTATTCAAGGGAAAGTCGTCGTGGTTCCAACAGACGACGTGAAGGAGTAAAAAAACAAGGCAATGATTTGTGGCCACTGGCACAATGCAGCGTGGTAGAAGAACCTCTCTCTCTCTCTCTCTCTCTGTCTCTATCTCCCTCTCCCCACCCTCTTTCACTCACTCTCTCTCTCTCTCTCTCTCTCTCTCTCTCTCTCTCTCTCTCTCTCACACACACACACACACATTCTCACTCACACACACACACTCACTCTCTCTCTCTCTCTCTCTCTCTCTCTCTCTCACACACACACACACAACCTCTCTCTCCCTCTCTCTCTCTCTCTCTCTCACACACACACACACACACACACACACACACACACACCACCACCACACACACACACCACACACTCTTCCACACGCACCTCTTGCAACACACGTACACACACGCCACTAACACAACACACTACTCTCTCTCCCTCTCTCTCTCTCCACACACACACACACACACACACACACACACACACACACACACACACACACTCTCTCCCTCTCTCTCTCTCTCACACACACACACACACACACACACTCTCTCTCCCTCCCTCCCTCCCCCCCCTCTCTCTCCCCTCTCTCTGTCCTGAAATCGGGCCGGACCTCCTTGCAAACTACAGCTTGGTAGGAAAGGCAGGTACGGCCAACTAGAGAGCAGAAACTGAACTACTGTTTGGAAAGCCGTCTTGATCTTGCCGGTTTCTGTTTCTTTGAGCGGAAATCATATTTCGGAACACCTGAAAGACAGAACAAACGTTGGGACGTGTTTTCCCCTGTACCTGGCATTCGTAGTAGAATCATAGACGACTTACAACAACAAAAAGGAGAAGGAAAAAAAAAGGAAGGGGGGGGGGGGGGGGGGGGGGTGAGGGGCGATTTTTTCATTAACTGTTTGAGAGGTAGTTTATAACTTACTCATGGTTTCTGTTCTCACTCCCACCTTTCTTTATTCTCCCTTCCTTTGTTCCCACTGATGGAGAATGAAGAAAGAAAAATGTCCCCATCTCCATGTCTTGACCTTCGTGTCAAGGCACCCTTACCGGGGGTAAGGGCACAAAGGGCTAAACAACGCGAGACTGGTCTCCCCTCGTTCCACGCGCTCGTTCTGTTTACTTTGAATATTGCCGGCAAACTCCCGGCGAAAAGGAAGGCCGATTCGAACAACTGCGGGCCCTTCAACTAGACTATAGTCCTCCGTCTAGAGGGCAGATGAAGAACTTCCCCTCCGGTCCTGAACAACCGTATCAAACCTACCACGGTAAGGAAAGGGGTCGTTTTTGTCTCCTTAAGGATAGGGTACAATGAGCCGGCCCTTGTCTTTCGTGGCGGTATCGCTGACAGTTCATTTGCCGCTTGGAAACCGAAACTCTCGGAAGGAAAAGCTTAACAATGGTAAGCGGCACAGAAAAACCGACAGGGCTGTTTTGCAGATGAATACCCCCTTCTCACCAGGGACTCACATAGTCATTGACTCTATAATACAGAGTCCAGTTTTCTGACCGTGCGTTTTCTACATGGTTTCCATGATAGGAGGGGAGACACCTTGGGACAAAATGATAGTAGAGAGACGTATGCAGGTGCATTAGAAACATATTCATATCAAAGGGACGTCTTGCTACATGGACTGGAGCAGTAATTAAATCGTTGCCAAGAAAACAGTGGCCGAGGAAGTTTGACTAGGGGTAGTTCTTTACCAGGAAAAATATCTTTCAAAAATCCAATTTTTTTTTATCAGCATAAAGCAATCATTTTATTAAATAATCATTTCCAAATTTAGAACCCGAGAAAGTGTCAAAAAATATCACAATCATGCAGATGTTGCTAATGTTTTGGTCATATTTTTGGCTCCTGCTGTCCATTTCTATACAGCGCATGTTTGCAATGACTGCATGCATGTTCTGTGCGCTAGGAGTACTTAGGAGATTTTAACCACTTCACTGCCTCAGTCTGTACAATTTCCGGGCTGAATGATGCATGGACGCGCCAGCAAACAGTGTATCTTCCGGTCCTGTAACACATCTACTTTTAACGTTGTACGTTTGGATGAAAATCCTTTCACATGTCAGTGCGAAAAAGAAGAAACAAGGCTTCAGGGTTTTCCTAATTTTGCACTTTCATTGGTCGTTTTTGAATGACATCATGGCAGTGAAGGGGTTAATGTCCTGTAAGCCACACTCGGTTACCTCAGGAGGAACCGGCACCCATCCTGACAAGCCAGCCCCGTTCAAAGGGCTCAAAGAGATTTAATTTCATCCAGCGAGAACAAAACAGACCGAAAAGAGACGATGCGCAGCACATAGCACTGATTCTGAAAGAAGACGACGGATTCTTTTTTATCAACATCTGATGCGTAGTTCGGCAACAATGAAAGTCACATCCAGTGGGGCGAAATGCGAGTCATTAAAACACAAGTGAAAATGTTGCTCACTGTCCATGTTAACATTGTCACTGCACTTGTCATTAGCATCGTGTTGTCTATGTCATAATAAATAAGCGTTCTTTTGAATCTTTTATGTGTTTGGTTCTTATTGTTACTGCACGCTTGAAGGTGATTGGAGAAGAAGAAGAAAAGAAAAGAAAAAAGAAGAAAAAAAGAAGAAGAGTCTAAATAAACTGGGAAGACTGCAATTAGAAATGCAGAATTTCTGTCAAAAGGCCAAAAATGCAAAGTATTCCAGTACTCTGACCTATTCCAGGCTTAAAAAAGAACCTGTGACTTTTCTTGTTTCTGTTTGTTTAGTGTTTGTTTGTTTGGCCGGGGCTGAAGTAACACTGTACAGATGTATAGTTGTCATCTACGTCACCAATGACAGGTCTTGGCGTCACCATTCGTTAGCAATGATGTCAGCCATGCGCCATGAGAGGGCTCGATTTACGCAGCAAACAGAGAAAATAACACGCGTGTGAATTACATTCACACCCAAACCCAGCATTTTCCTGGTGGCGAAGTTAGCCACACAACAGGTTTGAGCAGCCGGTCTGTCATTATGGGATGGATTACAGTACTGCCAGGAGCTGAAGACAGACATTGGAAATGTGGGCCGAAGTTGGGGAGTGAACCCGCTTTGCAGGATGCGAGCAACGGGCAAAATGGAGTGCGACCTCAGTGACTCACTGACTGACTGAATTTCTTCCTGTTTTCCTGCAGATCTTTTATTTAATCTCTGCCTTGCTTCTAAAATTATTGGGAGAAAAATCGACCGTACTGTATTTTGACAAAAAACCCATCAAAGACCTGTAAAAATACAAGTTTCCGTTTTATGACTTAAAATGCTGACACAAAAAGACAGGTTAAATGGGACCAGAGAGAGAGAGAGAGAGAGAGAGAGAGAGAGAGAGAGAGAGAGAGAGAGAGAGAGAGAGAACTTTATTCCTAAATCAGCTGATTGAAAACAGCACGCTCTTATGAGCAACATTTTAAACATCAACCTGCTAAAAGATGTATACACGCGGTCCATATTAATATAAATCAAATAAAACTCTTCTACTCTACTTCCAGACGATTGCGGAACTACACCATCTCTTGTCCTCAGAGTGGCCACCAGGAACCCCCACCCCACCACCACCCCGGCCCGGCAACCACCCCTGGCCAGGTGGCTGCCCGAGTCCTGACGGGTCAGGTCAGGTCAAGGTGGACTAGGTATGGTCAGGGGTCCAGGGAGGGCACGGCCAGCCACACACCAGGAACAAGCAGCAGCAAAAAAAGGGCAAATGTCGGACAGAGTCGTTGAGAGGTCGTTCCTCTTCCACACTTACTGTCTGCGCCATCTTCAGATCATCGTCTCCACCCCCACCCCCCACCCCCAGGCCCCGTCCCGCTCCCACCCACTCCTCTTTGCCACCCTAAACGCTCTCACCCCGCCCCGCCCCACCCCTTCCTTTTGGTAGGAGGAGTAGCACGCGAAGTGGCTTTCGTTTTGTAGCTTCCGCTCTAGAGGCATCAGCATTTTCACCTGCTGTTCGACTGGTTTCTGGTTGTCTTTCTGGGGGGGGGGGGGGGGGGGGGGAGGGGGGGGGGGCTTGTAAAGATCCGCCAGTAGCGCTGATCGTGTGGCTGTTACTACCCAGTCCAATCCTCCAGGGAATGGTTGTTGTAGGTGGTGATTGAGGAGGAAGCAGATGAGCTCTAGTGTGCAATGATAGGCCTATATCTAACTTTCATACTTACTGTCCAAGTTGTCAATTTCTTCTGAATACGCAGCATATGCGTGCTGGGGGTGGGGTGGGGGTGGGGGTGGGGGGGGGGAGACAGAGACAGAGAGAGACAGACAGAGAGACAGGCTTTGAAAACGAGACAAAAGCATTTCTTCCCTGCCCCCTCCCTTACCGCTCTTCCCGGCACGCCCCCCCCCCCCCTCTTCCATCCTCTTCCTTAACCCCCTCCCTCCCCTTTTTCTTTTCTCCCTTCTTCTTTTCCTTATTATTGGCCCCTCCTCCCTCTACACGCATCCCAGGCTGAAACACAGCATTGCCTATCTCGTGCTGTGTTTGAACCGCGTTTGTACAGCTGAGGTGAAAACCTATACAGCGTCAACAAACCGAAGCTGGCCCAGACATCTAAGTCATTCAGACCTACGTGGTACGAGCGCAGGCCGAGAACAGCCTGAGAGGAACACGAGCCGCGATTGTTGAGACCTCCAGACGTCTGAGGTCCCCGACCCGATCCTGCTGAATGAAGCGTGTGCCAAAAGCACACCCTCGGGGCGCCGCTCGAACCTTGGTTGGCACCCGGATAAAGCCCGCTTTTTGCTGACTGTCAGGCTTCCATCAGTCCAAGGACAGGACTGGGAAGGGAAGTGTCTCAAGACGGGTGACTTGATATTCTTCTTTAGGATTAAAGCAGACAATATGACGGGGACTTCAGATCTGATCTGCAATTATAATCTGAAGCTTCAGTTTCACGCGCCCAAGGCTGTACCAGTTGTACACTTGTCACTGTATGCGACATGCTGTGCTTCAATGGAGTCACGTCTACCTCATGAAAACCTTGGATTAAACCTCGCTCGACAACACTGCTTCATAACTTCTACTCAAAAGCAGCAAAGGACAAACTAAGCCCCCCCCCTTCCCCCCGCCTCCCAACAATCCCTACCCCTACTTCTCCCAGGTAAAAACTGTTGAAACTGCGACCAAGGCCAGAGTTCAGGAGCTGTGTGAAAGTCGAGGTGTCCGTCTTGGGCTCCGCGTCCTAATGAGCTTTATGGTTTCTGTGGACGTAATCAACATTGAGCCATGCACACGCATTGGTCACAGTTTGTCCCTAATATGTCAACCCAACATCCGAGGACATTAAGCTCCACATCATCATCATCGACCAATGCCAATTGCAAGATTCCAGCCTCTTACCCCCCGCGACCTATTTTTGCCCCAGACGGAAAGAAAGCGACGAAGAAGCAAGGCCATTTCCATAAAACCGTCTCAGTTTACTAAAGGTCTGGTCAGCCGTTTTCTTCTAAACCGCCTTCACTTTGACCTCCATACTGACCACCTGCTCGGTGTAACCACGGACCTATATATACAGGTCCATGGCCGTAACTGTAACTCATAGTTCAGGAGCTGTTCGAGAGTCGAGCTGGCCGTCCTGGGCTGTCCGTCCTAACGAGCCTTCTGGTTTCCGTGGACGTAAAGCTATATTGAACCATGCTTCGGCATTGGTCACAGCTTGTCCCTAATATGTCAACTGACATCTGAGGACATTAAGCATCACTTCATCATGTAACTGTAGCAGAGCTCAGGAGCTGTGTGAAAGTCGAGGTTGCCGTCCTGGGCTCCCGTCCCTAATAAACCTACGGTTTCTGTGGACGTAAAGCGACACTCAAACAAGTAACTGTATCAGCGCCTACTCGTTGGCGCCCAGCCAACCATGCCGGTTATATCTGGGCGAAAGCTTGAATAAAGTGAAGGAAGAAATACAACAGAGAGCTTAACAAGGACTTACGAAAAACGAACGAGCCAATCATTCATTCGGTTTAATCCACCAATAATCACGACAGTGTATATGTACTCACATCAGCAGGGTACCGGCGAATGTTTAATACATTTTGCGCCCCCTATCTTCCGAGAGAGAGAGAGAGAGAGAGAGAGAGAGAGAAGAGAGAGAGAGAGAGAGAGAGAGAGAGAGAGAGAGAGAGGAGAGAAGAGAGACAGACAGACAGACAGACAGAAGAGAGAGAACGAGACGAGAGAGAGGAGAGAGAGAGAGAGAGAGAGAGAGAGAGAGAGAGAGAGAGAGAGAGAGAGAGAGAGAGAGAATCCCACATATAAGTGGTCCTACCATGGCCACACGCCGTTCACTACGCCCCGGGGAACAAGAGAAACACGGATCAAACCGTGGTCACTGGTCCCCCCGTTAGCATGATGCCGGACTGTCATTATCGTCTATATCGTAGCTACTTAGTCCCTCAGTCTCAGTCCCCCACCCCCCTCCTTCCTTTGGCTTCTCACACGCGGCCTTACTTCTAATAACAGGCCCAGACCCTTTGGTCGCCACAGGCGACTCTTTTCTTCTTTTCCTCGGTGTGGCTGTACTCGAGTGCGGAGGTGACAACTGCTCGAAACACGACACCTCCTTTCCTGGCCCACGAGTGGAGCTTTTCTCTTTCTCTCCCTCTCAATACTTTAAGGACTCGTGCTTTGTTTGACTTGTTTCTTTAACTATATACCTCATCTGACCGTCAGCCGGCATGTCTTTTTTCCCTTCTCCCCAGTCGCAAAGGGGGACACCGCTGTAGATGCTGGGTGTAGGGTTTCTGGCCAAGACACCATCTGCCGAGCGATAGCGATCTGCAGAGGCACAAGACCGACATCTGCTCTAAGTACATGATAAGGGACACCGGTATATATATATATATATATATATATATATATATATATATATATATATATATATATATGCTCCATTCGTCTAGTGTGCATCAGAGCTCAGGAGCTGTGTGAAAGTCGAGGTGGCCGTCCTGGGCTCCCGGCCGTCCCTAATAGTCCGTATGGTCTCTGTGGACGCAAAGCAACACTGAACTGGAGCTAGTAAGCATGGCGAGCAAAAGAAAGGTGCAGTCTCAGTCATTAGAACGTTTGTCCCTCCGCGTTGTGGATAATAGAAATCTCTGTTTCCCGACAGCTGCTCTCCTGGGAGGAGTCTGTTGAGGCCTTTATACTTTTATTTGCTCGATTTACTGGGCTGTCTTGGTCTGCCCTCGTTTCACACACGTTCCTCTGTTTCTGAGGGTGGCTCAAAGGTTCAGGGTCTTTCTAAGCTGTGGTAGTTTTCTGTCCTTGTCAAACTTCAACGCCGCGATTATGCACATCCGTGCACCGATGTTTATTGTCACAAATAGCAACAACATAAACAAGAGTGTATTTCTCTGTCGGTACATTGCAGAAAAGTGATGCTGACGAGGCTGAACTGTAAAGTAATCCAATACTGATGGATAATCACAGTTTAGAATATTGTTTCTCTTGGCGGAAAAGCGTGCGTGTATCCGTGTGCTCTGTGTGGAGGGAGAGAGAGAGAGAGAGAGAGAGAGAGAGAGAGAGAGAGAGAGAGAGAGAGAGAGAGAGAGGGGGGGGGGGGGGGGAGGGAAGAAGACGGTGCGTCTGTCTGTCTGTCTGTCTGTCTGTCTGTCTCACTCTCTCTCGTACAACTAAGAAGAAGACCCCCCCCCCCCCAACACACACACACATATACACAAAGTGGCTACAAAGTGTCTTTGAGCGCGTGCAAAACGGCTAGTGGTATTTGTCAATCGGACTGGCGAGAGGCTAGGAGTCAACTGCAACGTTCGTGACGGATTTCCGCACCCTCCCGACACACTCCCCCCCCCCCCCCCCCCCCCCCCCCTCTCGGCCCCCGGCTCCTCCCGCCTTGAAGATGCCTGCCATTGCATCACTGCCTGCTCTCTGTCTCCTCTGTGGTGTTTGAGTTTTCCAGGCTGATCCCTGTTTGATATTGCATGTGAGGCTGACCGGGGCTGACCGGGGGCTAAAAGAAGCTGGAGAGGCCGAGCAAACTCCACAGGCTCCAGTGGACGGGGGCCGGGGACTAGGTGGTCACCTCGTGTAGAGCTCGTTGTGCACTGCTTTGGCTGGCTGGTCGTGTCTTGACCCGACGTGGAACGAAGACGCAGCCTAGCCGCTAGGGTTTCGCGACACGGGTTGCAGCTGACGTCAGGAGAGCGTCATAATTACATAGCCTAACTCCGCTCTGTTTTTCTCAGCCGCCGCCCGTGTTTTTTGTTTCGTGCGTGTGTGTGTGTGTGTGTGTGTGTGTGTGTGTGTGTGTGTGTGTGTGTGTGTGTGTGTGTGTGCTGTGCCTGTGCTGCGGTGCGCGCGCGCGCGTGTGTGTGTGTGTGCGCGCGCGTGCGTGCCTGGTGTGTGTGTGTGTGTTGTGTGTGTGTGTGTGTGTGTGTGTGTGTGTGTGTGTGTGTGTGTGTGTGTGTGTGAGTGCATACGTGCGTGTTGTGTGTGTGTGTGTGTGTGTGTGTGTGTGTGTGTGTGTGTGTGTGTAAATATAACCCTCTTTTTATTTAGTAACGTTTTCCAGTTTTTCTCTCACTTTCTAATTATTACTTTCTCTTACTCATTACTGTCTTCGGTCGTTTTAGTATACCACTCTAATCAGTTACTTTTCGTTTTCGTCTCCTGTCTGTCTGTCTGTCTGTCTGTCTGTCTCTCTCTCTCTCTTTTGTTTTTGCACCGTAGATATGAAGTTGGACAACACAAAGTTAATAACTTTTTCAGAATGTACCTGCGTACCACGGTCTAACTATTGAGATTCTGAAACCCCCATAACTTGGTTGGACTGAGGCTTGCGTGATTGTCTGTTCCACTACATTTGTCAGTAGGTGTGTGTGAGATGGTGGGAGATGTGTATGTGCGGGTGAGGTGGGTGGGTCACACCGTGGACATGTTCGCCCCAACGATGAGCAGGTACATGAAAGATGCTGCTGATGCGTATAATAAAGACCAGAATAAAACCCCACTGATGTGCTCACCAGTCCTCCGTCCCTAATAAGCCTTACGGTTTCTGTGGACGCTAAGCACCATGCTTACTTATTTACACCAGTCCTTAAAAGCTCGTAAGGAAAACGCTAAGTACGTCCAGACGGCGCGACAACGGCCATCTGCTCGATTCAAACGGGGGACTTGAGGCTGCTCGAAGCCTCCGCCAACCACCTGACCATGCACAATGACCGTTAGGGGCAAACAGACCAACAGCGGTGTCAAATCCTCCTAAATGACAGCCTCCGCGAAGGAAAGCCCCCAGACCTACTCACGTAACCCGACAAGTCCATCACTCGCAAGACAACACACTGAAAAAGCCAAGAGAGCGACTTTAACCGTGCGGGAGGTAATCATCAAATCTTGTCCGCCTAGCTGAGCCAGTGCCGTTCATTACAGGATGAGAGGTCACGGTTATGGCCACCCTGTGTACAGAAAGCGGATACTCCATTCTGTGAGCCCGTCACGTCTGAGACGGTCCGACAGCCGGCCTACGACATGGGCCACCGCTAAATGCAAGCCGCTTTGCCGTGTATAACCAGTCATCAGAGATCCGAAAGCCAGTCATAGTTCAGGAGCTGTGTGACAGTCGAGGTGGCCGTCCTGAGCTGTCCGTCCTAACGAGCCTTCTAGTTTCCGTAGACGTAAAGAATTATTGAACCGTGCTTCGGCATTGGTCACAATTGTCCCTAATATGTCAACTGACATCTGAGGACATTAAGCACACTTCAACGAAAACCATCAATAGCTCAGAGAAGCCGCCGAAACTCTGAACTGCAATCCGAACGAACCATCACAAAAACATGTAAAGAATTAATGGAAACCGTGCTTCGCATGGTCACAATTTGTCCCTAAAATGTCTAACGACATCTGACGGACCTACCCCGCATCCCCCCCTCAACACACACACAACACCAGAAGCAAATAAGAACCGAATCGAACAACACAAAAAATGTAAGTGAAGGAAACCTTCTCTTACAAGAAAGTTAACTTGCACCCCGCCCCCTCCCCCCCGCTCCCACACCCCCACACACACACACACATCAGGCTTTCCCTGCCAAATGTGTGATGATCCCTCTTCATACGCAACGTGCGCTAGTTGCGATCGACGCGGGGGAATCAACAAGAGACATGCTTTGGGGTTAGTTCTTGGATTTGGATTTTAACGCCTCGTCAGCTGCATAGGCATATCTCAGGACGAAGCACACATTCACACCTCTTTTACACCACTTTAAAACACAAGTCACGAAATCACAAGTAAAAAGCTGGATCACAATCGGATTCGTTAATGACAGTATACAGCCACAAGACGGACAACAAACGATCTTCTCGTCTCAGTCTTATGTAGCTGCCTAATTCAACCGAAGATTCTGCTGAACTTTGACAGAAAAGAGTGTGACACGACTCTGGACACGGACTTGCTCAGAGAAGCTGCCATAGCGACACCAGCAGGCAATTCCACAGTAATTTTTGTTTGCTTTTTGGCAACACTTCAGTGTGGGCGGTTATTCGAAACATCCATTTTCTCGGAGGGTTGTGTGTGTGTGTGTGTGTGTGTGTGTGTGTGCGTGCGTGCGTGCGTGCGTGCGTGCGTGCGTGCGTGCGCGCGTGTGCGTGCGTGCGCGAGCGTATATATATATATATATATGTGTGTGTGTGTGTGTGTGTGTGTGTGTGTCGGGGAGGGGGGGGGGAGCATTCAAACTGGTCAGTACAGGTGAAGCCTGCCCTGCAAGTGGCAAAGCATGGACCGCACCAGCTAGAAGGTGATGGATGAAACAACTGCACTACATCTCGCGAGATCAACAAGTCCTCCTCAATTGTGCCTTGAAATGAATCCAGCCGCGACACAAAGCTGAACTTGAGTGATGCCCCCCCCCCCCCCCCCCCCTCCCCACGGGTGAATTCCCTGCGGATTCCGCGCTCGAGGGTCATCATCAGAGGTCAAGTCGTTGTGGGAAGATGTCCTTTTCTTCGCGAAGGGAAGGTTCCCAGGCCAGCGACAATAACACAAGGTGGACGCATACTGGACAACGGGGTCACGACACGGCTTTAACACTGTATACGTGTAGTTCGTCTCTGGGCAGGTGGTTTGTGCTACAGCGGAGATAGCTATCGGTCCATAAACCTACTGACGTGTCCGTGGCAGTTTTGTGGTGCGGTTGCTTCAGCCGCGGGTGCACGTGTCTATGACTGGAGATTGCTTTATTAGTGCAGATTAGTAGATAAGGGAAGGACAAACCGACTTGAGGCCGGGGCTAATCACGCATTAACAACACCGACATTAGTCCGTTGATGAAGGACTCAACACTTGCCTGGAGCCTCAGCACCTTTCTGGATCACGTGACAAATCATGAGTACGGGGCGTCGGTTTCAAAATTATGAACTGTCTGCAGTTCTAGGTACTGCAAACTGTCTTTTGCCTCCCCCCATCCCCCATCCCACCCAAATCCCCACAACCTGACCCAGCTTATATATCTTTATACTGAGATTTGGAGCGTGAGCGTGAGATATTACAGCGGTTTCCATGCAGTTGCCCATTCTGGCCTTTTTTTTTCTTTTTTTCTTTTTACAGAGCCTCCGCTAGACCAGCATATGCTTGTTTTTACCGGTAAATGTTCACCTTGTACCGGTAAAAAAATAGTCGCCGGTTCCACATACCGGCTGAAAATGAGCATTTTGTGTGACTTGCTGGAGATACTTTACCCTGGGTCCAAAAGAAGTGGCCGAAGCTCCGGCTAATTATAAACTAAAAAGTCCAGAATGGACCGCTGCATGAAAACCGCTGTGTACCCCCTTCCCTCTCCACATCTCATTGTCCGACTGCCTGCCTTCTGTCTCTGTCCCACGACGGTCTGTGAGTGTAGCTTTTGCTACAACTTCCCTCCTTACAATCAGCATGAACGTAAATTACGCTCATTAACATGTTGCACACAAGAGGAGTGTACCCGGCAGGCACCTGTCATGGCCGGCCTGTTTGTATCTCACAGTTGGGGTCACTGTTCGCGACGGTGGTCCCCTCCTCCCTCCCCCCCTTCGCACACACGCACGAACCGTGGCACGCACGCACACGCACACATACGCGGCACGCACACGCACACACACACACACGGATGCACACACTGACACACACACACACACACACACACACACACACACACACACACACACGTACAAATAATATACAATCTCTAAATCTGGTATGTGTTTTATACTGGCGTCTGATGACGAAATGGGGAGACGAGTCCGCGGTAACTTGAGACAGCCGCAGCTGCTACTGAGCGTGTACGAGTCTGACTGAACCAGAAAGCGGGCAGTTTTGCAACTGATAAACCTTCTGCACCTTCTCTTCCACCGTGTTCCAAGACGACACTCTGTCAACAATACCCGGCGAGGTGAACGCGATGGAAGAACAGGCTGGGGAAAAAGAAGATAGTAAGATAACTGGTTTTATCGCCCAGTCAACCATGACGGTTACATCAGGGCGAAGAAGAAGGTTTTGTTTGCTTGTTTGTTTGTTTTTTGTTGTCATTTTGGTCTTTGTTGGTTTTGTTGCCTCTGACGTTTTGACAACAATTTGCCATCTTGCCATCGTAAATGTCTGTGTGATTATCATTTTATCTATAGGTAACACTCAAATAAGCATATTGCTTTTGTGTTTCCTGTACTTATTTGTTGAGCTTATGATTACGATGAATGAATAACATTTTGTTTAAACCAAGAAGAAGGACGACGACGACGAATAAGGACAAAGCGATGACGACATAAGACAACAACGACGACAACAACACTGAGATAACTGGTTTTTAGCGTTCTTTTTTATATATACTTACGCGTTCGAACCGAGAGAACCATCGTAAGTCAGACAAATTGGAACTGTTTCAAAGGCAACGTTTGGGAAACTTTCTGAGAAACTACGAGGTGGAACGCATATTCATGAACTTTTTCGATCGCATCTTGACCGAACTGAACTGCATGAACCGAAACAAACATCGGACTATTGTCTGCGCTTGTTGCAGACATAAGCTACCTAGTCTTACAGCTGCACATAGTTCAGGAGCTGTGTGAGAGTCGAGGTGGCCGTCCTGGGCTGTCCGTCCTAACGAGCCTTCTGGTTTCCGTGGACGTAAAGCTATACTGAACCATGCTTCGGCATTGGTCACAGCTTGTCCCTAATATGTCAGCCGACATCTGAGGACATTAAGCATCACTTCATCATCATCAGCTGCACATATTTTAAAAGGCGTACAGGCAATTCGCGCCAAGTTTGGCGAAGACGATGAGACGGTGTTAAGTATTTAATTTTAGGCCCCCAAGGGTTAGCTGGGCCTATTGCTTTTGGAACTGACGCCGGAAATTAAGCCAGCGAAGACTGAAGTGGGAGTATTTAAACCATGCACGGCGACGGAAAAACCCAGTATTTGCTTGTTGATTAGCGGTAGCTGGTCACACGATAAGGGGGCGGCTGAGTGAGTGCACGTTCAAGTCACCCAGGCGCCCGCACTCTCTGTTCGAATCAACTCAGCCATTTCTCACGTAAACAAGACGGGGGCGCTTTGGCACGCCGCTCGTAACATTATCGCCGAGGTGTGCCGGCTCAGCACTGGACGATGTTGCGATATGGAAATCTAGTGTTCTGCAGGCCTGCGGATAATGACGGCACAACGACACAAGAGACGTGGAATGGAGACAGACCAGCCATGACCTACGCGGCGTTTCACCTTCAGCACTGAACCATCTCTCTCTCTCTCTCTCTCTCTCTCTCTCTCTCTCTCTCTCTCTCAGTGACCCAAATCCTTCAGAGCTACATCGTTGGCCCTTTGTCGTGAACATTTCGAATATATATATGAAATGTTCACGACACTGAGACACACACACACACACACACACACACACACACACACACACACACACACACACACACACACACACATATATTCGAAATGTTCACAAGGGGCGATGCAGCTCTGAAGGATTTGGGTCACTGGGTCAAGTATATGATCTACTCGTCTAGTCATCAGAAAGCCTGTTGAAAACACCAGACCCTCCCGAACGCTGGCGGACACTGGACGTTTTACCTCCTACAAAAACGGCCGCCAAGGAGATTTCTTTGTACTCAATCCCCAACGGCCACCAAGGAATTGTTTTTGTACTCAACCCCCCAACAAAAGAAAGAAAAAAAGAAAAAAGTAAAAGAAGAAGAAGAAGAGTCAGATTCATGGGAGGCTGTCACTGTCTTGGATTAAACAAGAATTTACTCAAATACAAAACAACGACGCAATGCAAAGTTTATGAGCACACCAACAAGCCTTGGGGCGTGTACACCGCCACTGTATTACTGCCTATGCGTACGATTCACAACTCTTTATTAACGCCTATGCGTACGTTTCACGACTTTAAATGAAAGCAGCTTGATACCAACCAACCAGGTCAACGCTGTTAACTGACGAGCAAGCTCAATGTTAACTGATGTGCTTTACCTCTCTCTCTCTCTCTCTCTCTCTCTCTCTCTCTCTCTCTCTCTCTCTCTCTCTCTCTCACACACACACACACACACACACACACACACACACACACACACACACACACACATAAGAACCGAGGGAAACTTCTCAAACGTTGCTTCACATCGACTGAGACCGTACGGATTATTAGGGACGGGGAGCCCAGGACGGCCACCTCGACTCTCCCACAGCTCCTGAGCACCGCACTGAGGGAAACGGCGAACATAAATGGTTGGGTGGAGATGGGGTGGCCATAGGGTACATGCCGTCCCCCGCCCACTCGGTCACAACTAAGACTTTAACTGACCTATCTGGAACGAAACGAGTCCTTTACCTTGAGGCAGGCTTCGCTCACATGCCGACTAATTTCATCCTTTGTTCGAGAGAACAGACTTCAAAGGGTCTGAATCAGTACAGTGAATGCGTGACCACGCCTCCCGTATTTACCGCATCCTTCTGAAGTAGTTTTCTCTTACTCGCTGACTCACAACTTTGCACGGTGGTCTGGCAAAGCAAGGAAATCACAGTGATGTGGGCGAAGCGGAAGGACAGACAGGTACGCATAAAGACTTAACAACACATTTCGACAAAACCCGATTTGCAACAACAACAAAAATATATAAAAAATGGTGCCATCAGGACTCCAGCTGAAGCGAGAATTTGCATTAGATGATTATGTATCAAAGGCAGACACTTAGGTTTTCCAAACCAGTATAATTTACATAAACGTATTCTGTGTGCTTCTCTGCAATTAAAGGATTGTCGTTGGCCAAACAACTTCACAGTCAGTTTCAGACTTCAGAGAGCTTTCGAAGCAAAGTTAATGTGGCTGGCTTTCGATTCAAAGCAACAAGCTAGCACTAGTTGAAAACGATTCTGACGGAGCGCAGTATAATTCCTCAAAATCGTTTTCCTCTTCTTCTTCTTTTCTTTTCTTCTTCTCAATAATTATCAGGGTTATGAGACAGTCAACTAAATTATGAATATAACTACCATATAGAAGGAAATCATAAATAAGTCAAAAATAAAAGTAGACAACTGTTCTGCATAAAGTTCTCCGATAACACATTGAATTACGCGTGCAATGGACGATTCTTAATGACACAGGTCGCGGCGGGTCACGAAATCGCCAGCGTGACTGGGCACAATACTGACCTGGAGCTAATGCGCTTCACGGTCACGGAGGGTCACCAGATCAAAAGCGCGACTGGATTGCCATTTTTGCACCTCCCAACCTCGCCTTCGACCTCGTGACCCGCTGTGACCTGGCTCATCAAGAATGACCCCATGACAACATTGTGCTCAATTTCGCTTTCGTGACCCGACGTGACCTCCCTCGCTAATGTAGACAAGGGTTCAAGCGTAACTATGCAAAAGATGCACACGCACGCACGCACGCACGCACGCACGCACGCACGCACGCACGCACACACACACACACACACACACACACACACACACTGTACAGGCTGATAGCGCTGTCTCCACCAGCATGACTGCATCAAGATGGGATGGATGCGAGCCATTCTGTTTCATTCACTCTGAGGTACGTACGAAACCACAAGAAAAGTGTGAGCCATTCTACTGTTTCATCCACTCTAAGGTACGAAATCACAAGACAACGTCCATACACACACCACAGCTTTGGAAGAGAAAGGAGAGCCGTAGCCGACTGGAATCGAACACAGGTCGTCCGCTTACAAGCCTAACTAACGCCGTACCGCTGTACCAAACCAGCTCCCTTCAAAACTGGGGACATGAGCGTGGCTTTAAAAACCAATGATTCACAAAGCAGTGACGTTGGCCCCGTGTTGCACGGGCAATACATCAGCGTGTAAAACGAGGGCGGAAATTAATCGGACGTGTCCTGCGGTGTCGGGGTCAGAGGTCCTGGTTATGTATGTGGGAAAGTGCTGCTCGCGATCCTCTGTCTTCTCCCTCTCTCACCGACTTGGGCGAGAAGAGTAGGCGGACCGTGGTACACTGTGGGCTCTTCAC
>JABMCL010001228.1:62500-85000 GCA_018857735.1 Alviniconcha marisindica
AACAGAAAACCCCAGCACCGTTGTTTAATCAAGGCAGACAAGACAAACCACGATCAGGCGGATTAAGATTTGCGACGTATGAAATTTCATTCGGCCAAGGTGTGATTGGCAAACAAATCTAAGTGGCCAAATGACACTGTGTACGGAGATGAAACAATTTGAAGAATCAATAAGCTAACTCGGACTCGGGACGCACAAGACATGAACAACCAATAGGAAGAAGAAGAAAAAGTTACCGATAAGCTTAAACTTTGCTTGGCTACTTCTTTCATTCCCTTGTGAATTTGTTTGTTTGAATGGTGTGTGGTCAAGTTGTTTCCGACAAAACAGTCGGGGATCGAACTCCCTGGATGTAGGGATGAGACTGACGCTATGCCTACGACAATCATGTCACCACCGAAATGATCGCCATTGGTACTATTGTAGTTTGTTCACCTTACAAGGTGTCTCTGGTGATGTACTGACAGAGGCCAAAGTACATAGAGAAGTGCAGAGAGAGACACTTTAACACTTTGATTCTTTCGTGCTTCAGACTCCATAACTCTGGGGTGAAATCAAAGTCCAAACGAAGCACTTAATAAAATGTTGTACCACAATGACCCCCCACCACACACACACAAACGTGCACCCCCCCCCCACCCCCCCACCCCCACACACACACACGCACGCAGTAAAGCAAAAATTGCGCGACCAGTTCTCTCCCGCTTACACACCCATTCAACCACACAATACAATAATCACTAGTATGAGAATTCTGCAAAATGAGAGAGAGAGAGAGAGCAGAGAGAGAGAGAGAGAGAGAGGAGAGAGAGAGAGAGAGAGAGAGAGAGAGAGAGAGAGAGACACACACACACACACACACATACACACAGACAGACAGACAGAGACAGAGAGACAGACAGAGACCGAGACCAAGACAGACAGACAGACATACAGAGACGGAGATCAACGTAGGAGGCCAGCGCCGCATTTAAGATTCCTAGAATACCCGGCTTGACAAAGGCGACGACGAAAGGTTGGAGAAGCTGCACAGGTCGGCAGGCAGCGCGATGTTGATCGGGGGTACCCGGAGTAGGCTGCGTGGCTGAGTAGAGCTGAATAGCGGCACTTTACTTACTACATTTACAGCCCTCCTGCAAAGCACTATACACACACGTGTCCGCCATGAATGGCCAACTTTGAATTCAGAGGCCGAATTTTTAAAACTGAAAAAGAAAAAAAAACTCCGGCCGCGTGCATGCGTGACAGGTGAGCTAGACAGAGCCACCGGAGAGAGAGAGAGAGAGAGAGAGAGAGAGAGAGAGAGAGAGAGAGAGAGAGAGAGAGAGAGAGAGAGAGAGAGAGAGGAGGGGGGGGGGGGGGGGGGGGGGAGGGGGAAGGGGGAAGGGAAAGAGAACAAGTTTGCATACCAGCGTGTCAGATTTAGTGCATATGCTACGCGTTCTAGGAGTGTATCGGTGTGTTCTCGTATAACTTACTTCTACTGATATCATATTCATCCTGCATGACCAACAGTGTTCGGATGAGTGGGTGGGGAAAACAAAGACAGCGAGAGAGACAAACCAGACAGAGAGAGAGAGAGAGAGAGAGAGAGAGAGAGAGAGAGAGAGAGAGAGAGAGAGAGAGAGAGAGAGAGAGAGACACACACACACACACACATACACACACACACACACACACACACACACACACACACACACACACACACACACACACACACACACACACAAATACAGGCAGGCAGATAGGTACGGCAATAGTCACGGTTTGATGGAAAATCGTCCATGTCAATTAATGTACACCCCATTCAACGAGACCCATCTCAGCAATATTACAAATCACAAACTGATGAGTCATCGGCGATGAGTACATTGTTTAACGTGTGACGTCAGCCGAGCGCTATTATTTCCGTTAGTTAGCTCTAAGCCTTATTCTGTTACAGACTAATACACTAACCAAATTATCTCCATGCGTAAAAATCAGCAACCTTCCTCGATCAGCAGACGTAGTACACGTGGTACCTCGTAGTTCAGTTCTGCTCAGCCCAGCTCAAAATGTATCTGCCCGCTTAGGAAGGCCCACGGCATGCGCTTTACCCCGTCTCTCAGAAGCGTCCCCAACGTTGTCTTTCAAACAGTTCCACTGACTTTTGTCTGACTGAGGATGGACCTTTCTCGTCCTTTGACGGAAGATCGTCGAGGGAAAGCACGTGAACTGGAGCATTCCCTGCCGATTAACATCACCCAAACTGTTGATATTCGGGATATGAAATACTCAAACTATAATAACCTTTTTGTTGTTGTTGCTTGGTCACCTTGCATTAGACTCATATATATATATATATATATAGAGAGAGAGAGAGAGAGAGAGAGAGAGAGAGAGAGAGAGAGAGAGAGAGAGAGAGAGAGAGAGAGAGAGAGACACACACACACACACACACACACACACACACACACACACACACACACAGAGAAGTCTAATAATGTAAGGTGACCAAGCAAATGTCCGCGATATGATCTATGACATATAAGCTTCTTTTTGTCACCCATTTTCCCGCCCCCCACCCCCTCACCTCATCAGTCCGAACCATGCTCTTACTGCCGTTGGTGTCTGTATTGCAACTGATCCGATCGTACCGTATCACGTTGTCCATCATCTAATATCCTGCTGGTGTACTAGTACTGCAGTCACAGTTTGACAGCACAACATGACAGGTCATTCTCTCATTCTCAGCCGCCCCCCCCCCCCCCCCAATACCGTCGACAGCCATTGCTAGATAAATGATAAGAACCATTACATCAATCTTCCAGCCGTGGATCTATGACGAAATTATGCTGGTTCGTTTTTGATCCGGTGCATGCAAAAGTGAGTTAAAAAAGAAGAAGAAGAGAGAGCAAAAAAAATTGCAGACACATATGTACACGCGCGCATACACACACGCAAGCGGGTACACATATGCACACGCACACACACACACACATTCTCTCTCTCTCTCTCTCTCTCTCTCTCTCTCTCTCTCTCTCTCTCTCTCACACACACACACACAAACACACAACACACACACACACACAACACGCACGTGTGCTCTTTCTCCGTCCTCTGTGATTAACACGACTTTTTTCCCCTTCTCTCTCCTCCATAACCGGAACTCTCTAACCCCCCCCCCTCTCTCTCTCTCTGTCCTCCTCTCTCGATCTTTCTGCTCTTTCAAATTAATTACACATGCGGCCATTGACTAAAAGCTTTTTCCGCAAACATGTGAGAAAACACTCCCCTTTCCTTTCATATTATGTGGAAGAAAAAAGAAGAAGAAGAAAAAAAGAAGAAGAGGTATTCACACATGGCAACGCAGTATTGCGAATTCAATAGCGTTCCGCTTCCTGATTTTGGAACAAAGCTTTTTGCGTGTGCTTTCATGGTTTATTCCCAGTACTGAGAGAAGATTATAAAAAAAAATCGAAACAGAACGAAAACCTAAAGAGAGACAGAAAGAGGGTAGAGAGTGGGGGTGGGGGAGGGGGAAGGAGGGGGGGGGGGAGGGGGGCGAGACACACACATACACTCATTCACACACACACACACACCACACACACACACACACACACACACACACACACACACACACATACAGCGAGAACAAATTATCGACACAAAGAACGGGTAGGCTAATATTCCACTTGAGTCACATCAAACTGCTTTATAATCAGTATCACCAAAATAAAATGACTTGTACTCCTGTTTAAGTTTGATCGCGCGTTTGCGACCGTCGTGTGTAAGCATCATCGCGTTACGAGTTAACAGGTATCGCTGAGGTCTTTACAGCTTTCTTGCTTACACTTAAACAGTTTCCATATGTTCTTCTGACAACAAAATGATCTCCCTCCTCCTGCACCCCCCCCCCCCCCCCCCCCCCACACCCTCACCACACACCCCTCTCCATCCGTCTCACGGCACACCAGCGTAGTGTAGCATTCGTAACAATTGTAACGCAGTAACAACTTCACTGATCACGTTCTTTGCATTGGACACAAATCTGAAACAAGAATGACTGCTAGAGTTCTAAAACAAGATTCAAATACATAAAAGGTTCGAAAGAATGCTGTTTGTTAGGAAAAAATTTTTTATTAAAAAATGCGAATTTTCGAATTATCAAACTACAAAACAACACTAAAACAACAGTTAAACGGTGAAAAACGAAAAAATGAGATTTGAGAGCTAAGCCTCTTATATGTTTGTGGTTGAGCTATGTTGTTTTATTGGAAGCTTCCAAGCACTGGACAGGAAAACAACATAGCTCAACCAAAAACAGATATGTGGCTTAGCTCTCCATCTCATTTTTCATCGTTTATCACCGTTTAACTGTTGTTTAAGTGTCTTTTTGTAGCTTGATAAAGGGGATGCCCCGAAAATTCGCATGTTGTTTTTGTTTTTGTCCTATTAAATAGCGGTTGTGTGTGTGTGTGTGTGTGTGTGTGTGTGTGTGTGTGTGTGTGTGTGTGTGTGTGTGTGTGTGTGTTGCTGTTGTTATTTAACTGTTTATGTGTTTGGATTTTGCACTGGACAGCTAGCATTAACACCTTATGCGCAAGTACAGACAGATCGTGACAACTCGAAAGACCTATAGCTGAGAGCCAGGGCTTCGCTCCAAACTCAAGCCTGTTGATACGCTTCAAACGGAGTAAGGGTTCGGGGAGGCATTGTTCCACCTCGGATACAAATTCACTTTTCGTGTAAGCGCCGAGAGAGACACGGAGTGGGGCTCTTGAAGAGTTTAGCTCTGTTTGTACACACGGTTAAAACTATACAATTCCCACTGCGGGGTAGACGCCGTGGGCTCTGGCGGAGCCAAGAGTGTATTAAGGTCGACAACATTCGTGACAGGGGATATTTACACGGGAAAATATTGTACCGGACTGCCCATGTATCAGCTAAGCGGGGGCACTTTGAAGGAATTAGACTGGTGCTCAAAACACGGCCAGGCAGTGCCATCGACCCGCGCTCGGCGCATTAATCTTAACACCTATAGTACGCCCAGACAATGGCGCTGCGTGGGAACTACTTTCCGGCCATTAAACCTGTCTTAGCATTAATTCTCTCCATGCATCGAGTCAACAGTGGTGACAGTAAGCTGAAAAACAGACAACCGCTGTTTCACCAAGGCACGTTTCAGAGGACTTGGTGTGTGTGTGTGTGTGTGTGTGTGTGTGTGTGTGTGTGTGCGTTTTATATACTCTGACTAATGCTCCTGGTTATCTTCGCCGTCTTCACAATTACAGGGACAGAATTGGTCCTTTCGCCGTCACCGAACAGAGATTTCGTGGGGCTCCAACACAGCTGAAATGCTGCTCCTGAAATTGTGTGGATGGCTACACGAGGAAGTATTCGACGGCTCGTGCAACGCGAATTATCCGTGTGCGCTATAGGCAAAACAGTTCAATAATGCAATCAGTCAAAAAAGAGAAGTTTCTGCGTGTTCCTGATCCAGCGTTTATCAGCCTATCCGTGTGTGTGTGTGTGTGTGTGTGTGTGTGTGTGGTGTGTGTGTGTGTGCGCGCGCGTGTATGTGCGTGCGTGTGTGTGCTCGCGCGCGCGTGTATGTGTGTGCGTGTGTGTGTGCGCGCGCGCGTGTATGTGTGTGCGCGCACGCGTGAGTGTATTTGTACGTGTGCGTGCGTAGTTGTCTACGTGTGCATGCGTGCGTAGTTTTGTGTGTGTGTGTGTGTGTGTGTGTGTGTGTGTGTGTGTGTGTGTGTGTGTGTGTGTGTGTGTGTGTGTGTGTGAGTGAGTAGTGGTGGTGGTGAGTGAGTGGTGTGTGTGTGTGTGTGTGTGTGCGTGTGCGTGCGTGCGTGCGTGGTGTGTGAGTGAGTGAGTGGTGTGTGTGTGTGTGTGTGGTGTGTGTCTGTGCGTGTGTGTGTGTGTGTGTGTGTGTGTGCGTGCGTGCGTGCGTGTGTGTGTGCGTGCTGCGTGCGTGCGTGCGTGTGTGTGTGTGTGTGTGTGCGTGTGTGTGTGTGTGTGTGTGCGTGTGTGTGTGTTGTCGTGCACGGAAATTTACTCGCGCGGGAAATTCGGGTAGAGTTTCAGGTCGATCATACGGCTATTTGTGAGTTGCATCGTGCACATTTTTTTTTTTAACAAGTCTAGTTTGCCATGAATTGTTTACACTGCAGCAGACTGAAAACTTACACTCTCCAAACCACAATTTGATCAATGAGGTCAACACGGCTTCAACCTTTGACATTCCATTATCAGCTTCTGACAGCGCATTACCTTCATCATACTATCTACATACACTACACATGGCCCCTACTGATATACTAATCAAACAGCACGTTTAGTTCAGCACGTGTAGTTCAAACATATACACAATTTCCCTCATGCAGTACAGATCGATACTGGACTAATACTTTAGTCCGAAATTTGTGTTGTTTTGTCACTGAACTTATCTCTATGATTCTGAGGGCAATTGCTGTGTTGAAATAGAGAAACGTGCGTTGGCCGATGTTGCGGGAACATTTCAGCGGGGTAGATTCACTACCAGACAGAATGTGTATGCTATAGCTATAAGCAACCATTTCCTTCTTAACCGTACGAAGCATGCGCGCTCATTAGTCCTACACATTTCACAGGAATAAGTTCAGTACCAAATAGAATTTGTATCTGGTTACACACACACACACACTCTCTCTCTCTCTCTCACACACACACACTCTCTCTCTCTCTTCTCTCTCACACACACACACACACACACACACACACACACACACACACACACACACACATACACACGTGCGCGCAGTCAGTTCATGCAGTCTTTTCACGTAGTGAATGAGAGGAAACACTGACAGGGCTGACCGAAACATGTCACTGTATCGCGTGTGCGTCCGCGCGTGCGTGCGTGTGTGATTGTGTACGTACGTGCGTGCGTGAGCAAGCGTTTGTGTGTGTGTGTGTGTGTGTGTTGTGTTGTGTTGTGTTGTGTTGTGTGTGTGTGTGTGTGTGTGTGTGTGTGTGTGTGTGTGTGTGTCGACGTGCTGTTCGCGCACGCACCCACGACGTAACATGCATGTGTCAGTGTGTTTGTCATTGTGAACACTTACCAGGCCGGCACAGCTCCCCTGCATCAGCAAACATCCCAAAAGGACGAGCAAGCAACTGAGCATCTCACTCATCCTGTAGACTTTGCTGGTTCCTTTTTTCTTCTTGTTTTTCTTGCCTTTGTGGACACGGCGCACGTCCGGTCTACATCATAACTCTCCCATCTGGCCAGCTTCTCAATCTCGTCTCTAAACTGACTTCGCTGGTGACCGCGTGGGATGACACTCAGTCGGTGACTACAACTGCGCCAAACCGGACGATCGTGCTGCACTGGAAACAGTCGACATGTTACAAAGTAGTCACTGCACCCTTTCCCGCCTTCGGTGTTTGGCGAAGGAAGAGACGTGAAGTGCACTCTATGCACAGATTGCACGCATTGTTTGTCCCTCCAGCACGCTGCTCTGCTCGCTGACACAAGCGGCGGAGCAACGACAAAGCGCAGACAGACGCGGAATGTAACCCCCAGCTCTCTCCTCGCTCAGACAGTCGATCCTGTCGTCTGCCAAGCCGGGCCCCGCATGCACGCTTGCCGGCGACACGAATAGTTCATCCTCTTCTTTCTCTTGTTGTTGTTGTATCGGCGTACTTCCAGCACTCGAGTAAGTTGACCTGACCCTTGTGCCCCGCTCGTATACAGTGAAAATTCTTCTTCTTCATTCACTAGGCCTGAAATATATTAGGGGCCGCCCTCAGAGGTCAGAAAGGTTGCCGCTGCACGCCCTTATAGAATAAAAATGCAAAGCAAAGGGCGCCATACGATTGTTGTTTCTTTTTTTTTTCTTTTTTTAAGTCACCGACATTTGAGCAGTTCCGGCAGTTACTGACATCTGCATTTCCTGTTACGATTCAATTGCTCCGCGGCCGGCTTAGCTTAGGTTAACCCGTACCAATGCGCCTCTCACAGTTAGCCTCGTAAAAAACTGAAAAGCTAGGTTTACTTCGCACTATCGCAGCGTAAAAAATGACAATAATATAGCGGATGCCCGCTCATTTGGTTCGTGATGCGAGGTCACTTCAAAGTCGACTCCTTGGATTCATTTGTATCCAGCGTCATGAATCCAAATGCGACGCCACTTCACTACCCTCCGTAACTCTATTCGACGAAGCTTCGTTATTGTCGGCGTTTGTGGAAGTCAGTGTCGTCTGCTCTGGCTACGCGTCCCCGAAAACTGTTGATTCAACGAGGATGTCGTCTGCTTGGCTGATAAGGGGTGGCCCGCTTTATGCAAGCCCAAAATAGTCAGTCTCCGTTTAGATCGTCAGGATGTCATTCTCCTGCAGAAGTCTGTGCGGCAAACTGGGGGCAGAATCTCCGGCTGAAAACAAGTTTGCTGTCAGCTATAATGAACGTTTTTAACGAATATTACATAGCGTCGGTCGTGCCCCTCCCCCTGTATCCTAATCCAAAGTTTGTCAACGACGAGCATGCACTGTCGCCTGCAGAACTGCGTAAGCTGTGCGAACCAACGTGGCGAGCCGGTGAAGTTTGTCGTCAGGAGGCTCGTAGTCGTACTCGGAATCCACTTAGCGTAGTAAAACCCACACACAGTAAAGGGCTAGAAGCAGTCACATTTACAGCTAGTGCACGCGCCCCTGCCTCACACCTGAACGCCGTGAGTGAGAATAATACACACACACACACACAACACGGGGTCGCCGGAGTCCCGTTTATATATCGGAAGCGGCTGCGCAGTGGCGGGCTTTAGCAGTGTCGGGCCCCTTTCAGACTTGGCACCGGCCTCTTGGTCCCCCCGCGACAGCGACAGCAAAGGTAAAGGGTAAAGGTCCCCCTTCTTTTTTAGTGTCGGCTACAAAGTCTGACCTGCACGCGAAACGCGGTGCGAGCCCCTGTGCCTGGATCAATGGGAAGAGCGGCTTGACAAAGACTGAGGCTACGACTGCTATCTTCTGCCGCCATAGCTCGGTGCTTCCCCCTTTCAACCAATCGCTGCACGGGAGTGGGGGAAAGAGGCGTGGCTACGAGACCCAGATTTGAATACGGTCTGAATGGTGGCCGTGCGCCCGATCCTGTTGATTGAGGGTTGTTGGAGTGTGAAGCGGGTATTTGCAAAACTGACACGACCCAAACAGCCTTTGAGCGAGGATGAGTGTGGATGGGGAAGGGGCAGGAGGGGGGTGGGGATGGGGCGGGGGTTACTCATGAAGATTTTTCAATTCTCTTCATGATCCGTTTGTCTGACTTTGACAGCACCTTATAGTTTCTTGGTAGGCTATTTGTCGACATGCCTGTTACGAATTAAGTTGGCCCAGTGACTGATGAATATTAGGCTTATGTAGAAGCTGCAAACTGAGTTTTAAAAGTATCAAGTTATAGACACATGGACATCTTTTTGTTTGACATCGCCCACCCCAACATAAGCCGCGCGGCGCGCTTTCGAACGCACGCGCGCGCACACACACATACACATTCACACACACACACACACACACACACACACACACACACACACACACACACACACACACACATACGCACGCACGCTCGCACATGCATACACGCACACACACTTACACACACACACTTACACACACACATGCATGCACACACACACACACACACACACACACACACACACACACACACACACACACACACACACACTTTTACACACACACACACACACACACACACACACACACACACACACACTTTTTGTTTTAGTACTCCATCGCCCCTTGCGGGATATTCAGGTCGCCTTACACGGGAAAAGCACAGCTGCCGTAGGAGCAGCTCTACCAACTCCTATGAGTGAGTTCAGTGTTTCTCTGTGCCCACTGAAACAATGGTACAGCCGCTAATGTTTGGGATTTTTAACGTGCGCACAGATGTTGATGCATGCGACTGCACACAAGGTCTGTGCGGACAAAGCTGACTCTGGGAGAAAATCCCTAGCCGCACCTGGGACTCGAACCGGCGTTCAGTATTGCGCCCGGATTTTGAATCGGATGCTCTACCAACTGAGCTATTCCCATCGTTGCCTCCAGTGCACATGATAACTGATATATACATAAGAGCATGCACATGATCTACCTAACAGCATCGCTTTCTAGCACTAAATTAAATATACTCTCTTGAATAGAACGTACTTAAAGCAAACATCAAGTAAGGCCAAGGCTGACAATCAAAAGAGGGACCCAGAAATTCACCCCTTTACCACACATACAATACAGTAACGTACAACACAGAGAATAGGACAATGCACACCATGCTAATAGCGGAAGGGAGATAGTCGTCGGTACACTGGGAAGTCGGTAACAGTTTGTAGGAAGTGTTTCATACAGATGGAAATAGCTCAGTTGGCAGAGCGTCCGACTGGAAAGCCAAGGCGCAATACTGACGCGGGTTCGAGTCCCCGGTGCGGCAAGGGATTTTTCTCCCAGTGTCAGTCAACTTCCAGTGCAGACTCTTTTACGATGCACGTACTGCCCCCCCCCCCTCCCCCCCACCCCCCCGCGAGCAATCGCATGCATCAACATCTGCGCGCGTTAAAAAGCCCAAACACTGGCAGCCATACCATGTGGACGTTAAGCACCATGTTTACTTACTTAGCCATACCATTGTTTGGACGCACGAAAACACTGTACACACTAACTAGGAATGGGTAGAGCTGCTCTTGCGGCTGCTGTCCCTCACAAGGCGTAAGGCGACCAGAATTTCCCGCGAGGGATATTGAAGTACTATAAAATAATTTTAAAAACGAGTACAAAACTTACGCCATTAGCTATTCCTTTGTCTTCAACACTGAAGCCGACACTTGAAAACTAACAACCGTACAGGTCTTTTGATTTCAATAGAGCAATGACCAGATCAGAATATTTCGAATGTCTTCGTGACAGTGTTGTAACTGGCTACGCGTTTTGTTTTCCCAGGTCGACCCGATATTTTGCATAGGCCTAAGTGATCGTAGACGGCTATTGGCATGTTGACCTCTGGGTATCTCAGTTGTGTTGTTGTTGTTGTCGGTGGTGGTGGTAGTAGTGGTCGTCACAGTGGTGGTCGTGGTTGCTGATGGTGTTTGAGCCGCGTGCGCGCGCGCGTGCGAGTGTGTGTGTGTGTGTGTGTGTGTGTGTGTGTGTGTGTGTGTGTGTGTGTGTGTGTGTGTGTGTGTGTGTGTGTGTGTGTGTGTGTGTGTGTGTGAGCGTGTGCATCCGTGTGTGTGTGTGTGTGTGTGTGTGTGTGTGTGTGTGTGTGTGTGTGGTTGTGTGTGTGTGTGTGTGTGTGTGTGTGTGTGTGTGTGTGAGGTGTGCTCCGTGTGTGTGTGTGTGTGTGTGTGTGTGTGTGTGTGTGTGTGTGTGTGTGTGTGTGTGTGTGTGTGTGTGTGTGTGTGTGACGGAAATGATGAGGAAGACCTTAAAGGAAGTGTTGCAATGCATTTGTTTATACAACTTGTGGGGTTTCGATTGTTATCTTAATTCTCTAACCTTTGTCGACCCTGTAATTATTGTTATGTATTGTGCACTTCGCGCTCACGTTAGGCGTTGGCGGTTGATAAATATTCTTTTACATTACATTTGACCTACCTTACCGCAGGATACCGGGTGGTCTGTGTCTGTTTGGTCTAACAGTTTGTCTGCTCGTTCGATCCCGTTTGACCTTTAACACTAATCACTTATAAATATCCTTTGGCACCTTTTGCCGTTCAACGAAGAGCGGATCCGTTTTGGTCAAGTTATTCAAGTGCATGAAAATGTAAAATTCATCAAAGCATTTCTATAGATACGCTCCGAAGTGAGAACGTGCAGCAGATAAAAGCTTCCTGCGACCCCTTGCAGCTCTCGTATGCATAAAGCCAGCAAGCGGGTCGCCTAAATGGATGTATTGAAAATGCGACCAACAACCCCTGACGTAGGTTTACGGTCGGAGGGGCGATGGTATTTGGAGGAAACGGCCTGAATCGTCTGACCTTTGCCGCTGAACGTGAGGCGGGGAGGCGGGACGGGAGATTGCAGGAAGTAATCATACTCTGCCTCTTCTGAGAACAACTAGTCTACTTAGTCATAGCCAGGCGTTGTTATAACACAGAGTGCGCTGTCGGCAAGCACATACTTATGGAGTTTAAACTGGGTCAGTTTCTCTTTCTTTCTTTTTTTCTTCTTTTTCTTCTCCTTCTTCTTCTTCTTCTTCTTTGTCTGTCTGTCTGTCTGTGTCTGTCTGTCTCCATCAGTGTCTATGTCTTTGTCAGTTTCTGTCTTTATTGCCGTTTTTGTCTGTTTATCTACCTGCCGGGTGCAGTCTGTCTCTTTCCCGCTGGGTTTCTCTCTATCTGTGTGTCCGTGTCTCTGTCTCGCGCGTGCGTGCACTCGCGCATATATGCGCGCGCACGGCACACACGCACGCACGCACGCACGCACGCACGCACGCACGCATGCATGCACGCACGCACACACACACACACACACACACACACACACACACACACACACACACACACACACACACACACCACACGCGCGCGCGGAGCGGGGATAGCTCAGTGGTTAGAGCGCCGGATTCGTGATCGAAAAACGGGTCGCGGGTTCGAATCCCTGCAGGAGCAGTGGGAGAATTTTCTTCTCTATGGTCAACTTTCTGTGCTGATTCTTATTTCGGTATCCGTTCCACCCCCGTGTTACCGCAGTAGCACGTAAAAGACTCCGGTCATTCTGCCAAAAGTGCAGGTGGCAAGTTACAGCTAAACACGCATGCACATTACATTATGGCTTTGCATGAAGTGACATCGTACATGGTTGTATGGTGTACACAGAACGCGCCGAGATGGCAGCAGTTTCATGTGGCACCAGCCATGCCAGCGCTGTAAGTACACCACTTCGGTGGATATTCAAAAACGCGCTATAAAAAGCTATTCACTCATATGGAATCACATGCGAGCGCAATGAGTCTGCTCGAGAGCGGGGAATAGCGCTATATACTGAAAAGCAACCACAACAACACACTGACACGTAAGTAAGTAAGTTGGTGTTTTACGCCCAGTCAACCGGTACGGTTATATCAGGGCGATCACTGACACACACAACATATACACACATGTATCCCAAGAACAACACAAACAACCCCACTGATCTTGGCAAACTTAAAATTATGACTAAGCGAGAGCTGGTGTCAGGAAAATAAATTACAACGAAACTACACCGCAGATCAACAGCAAAAACAACGACCAAAGGCAGTAAAGCAGGCAAAAGAAAGAAGCCGAAACAACCACCGCCATGATTTTGTGAAATGCAAGTAGCCTAAGTAAGTAAGTAAACATGATGCTTAACGTCCTCATAGTTCAGGAGCTGTGTGAGAGTCGAGGTGGACGTCCTGGGCTGTCTGTCCTAACGAGCCTTCTGGTTTCCGTGGACGTAAAGAATTATTGCACCGTGCTTCGGCATTGGTCACAACTTGTCCCTAATATGTCAACTGACATCTGAGGACATCAAGCATCACTTCATCTGCTTAACGTCCACAGAAACCATGAGGCTTATTAGGGACGGGGAGAATGAGGGGGAGGGAGTATGGAGGAGAGGGAAAATGTATCATTGGCGGGAGCTGCCACAAGTATCATTTTTGTCGCGACAAAAGTTTTGTCTCGACAAACACGTGTTCGTCGCGACAAAACACGTTTTTTGTCGCGACAAAAGTATGTTTGCCGCGACAAAACTTTTGTCGCGACCAAATTATATTTGTCGAGACAAAGTATTTTTTGTAGCGACAAACAAGTTTTTGTTGAGACAAACATGTTTTTGTCGCGACAAGCATACTTTTGTCGCGACAAAAACGTGTTTTGTTCCGACGAAAGTAAGCTTGTCGCGACAAAAATCATACTTGTGGCAGCTCCCGCCAATGATAGAGGAGTTGCGCCTAGTGTCCCTTTTCCCACACAGGGGCAGGAGGGGTGGGGGTTCGGGAGGGGGGTGGGGGGGGGGGGGGGGGGGGGGGACCTAGTAGTAGGCTGAGGCAGAACTGATCTGTCTGCTCACCGCCGGCGTCAACTGTCAAAGTCAGTTGAGAAGTGCGACAGATGTGAGCGGTCCCAATGATTACCTTCATCACAACGTCAGCTCTGTTACATCTCCATGCAGCCCCCTGTCCCAAGCCCCGCTCGCTCCTGCCTGCCTCTTCCCAATCACGTCCAAACCCACAATTCCCTGCCGTTGATTTAGGCCGGGTTCTTTTGATTGCGCCCCCGCCCCCGCCCCCTCCCCACTTCCCCTTCCGCCTCCCTTTTTTCCTTGCCCTGGAGGGGCGGTGTTTTGTGTGATCGTTAACAAGACGTTGATTAGCCTAACAACCCTTGACTTCACTTCTGTCCAAACTTTAGTGACGATGAGTGGGCACCATCGCCTGGGCAGCAGGTCTTCAGAGCGCCCCATTCTCACGTCATTCACAAGGTAACGCGTTTTAGGCATCTCGTGAGACATCGAGTTGTTCCGTGTCTTGTCTACGGTCACGCTACGTTTGTTAAACAGTTGAGATAAACAAACAAACAAAAACTCCAATGAACCATCCAACGAAAGGCAACTTTCTAATTTGATGCGTGATTTGACTGGTATGCATTTTCAGTATATACAATATCTGTAATGCAATACACTATGTATCTACAAAACGTGTTTCTGGGTGACTGGGGTATAGAGTTAGAGCTAAAACTGTGTGAGGATCCATGGGTTCAGATTTTTATCATTTTCAATGAAATTGGAGCGTGTGTGTGTGTGTGTGTGTGTGTGTGTGTGTGTGTGTGTGTGTGTGTGTGTGTGTGCGTGTGTGTGTGCGTGTGCGTGTGCGGGGGACGGGTGGCGGGTGGCGGGGGGATTTGGGTTTTGGAGACCGTAATACAACAAACATTACTGGCAATGAAGCATGCTGTTTTTATGCCATTGCTTTCAAAAGCATGTATCAAGACAGTATCGCTGTCCAGTCTTTGTTAAAATGGAAGAAGTTTGTATTTCTTTGAAAGGACTTAAAAAATAAATTAAAAAATCAGCATTTCAGTATCTCTGTGCAATCTTTGTTTTAATGAAAAAGTTTGTATTTGTTTGAACAGACTTTTTAAAGAATAAACAGAATTAAACTCATTGCAATTCGCTTATCTCACCTCGTCATCGGTGACCCAACTCCTCCTTGTACGCGCGTTGAGTGCCCGTTTCCGTCGTACAGCTGTCAACATATGCACTGTTGGCAGTATCACTGACACAAGTGTGACAGAATCAAGTCGAGATGAATCGTTTGACCTACTGAACCTGTTCAGCTGGAGAAGGCCGAGGGGGGAATTTTGTGTGTGTGTATGTGTGTGTGGGGGGGGGGGGGTGGATGAGGGTGTGTGGGGGGTGGGAGGGTGGGGGGGGGGGACGGTGGGGGGTGGGGGGGGGGGGGGGACGTCGAAGAACAGTTGTTAGTCTTAATGGGAAAACGAAGACAATTAAATGTCTTATTTTCATTAATATGTATTGGTAGTAATAGTAGGTACAAAGTTCCCCACATTCCCCCCAAAAGCAAAACAACAACAAACAAACAAAACACACACGACTGTTTGTTCTTAGTGCAAAAACAAAGACAATTACATCTTTTATTTTCATCAGTATGTTATAGTAGTTATAGCAGTTATGAAGTGCCACTTGTCCCCCACCCACCACCTCCACCCTCCGGCCTTATTCCTACACTCCATCTCTCTTTCTGATATGTTATTTTCAAGCTTCCCTCATCAGAATCCCTTACGATACCCCCCCCCCCCCCCCCCCCCCACTTGTTTGTTTAATGATATTTTACAACGTTTTACTCCATTTTATATGTATACTCTTCGTGTGTTGCCTATTTGTCACTTTATTGTGTGGAATTCGAGTGACACAAAAGACAAATTTTCATTTGGTGATTTTGTTATGGATAATAAAGTTCTTTTGTATTTGTATTGTATTGTATTTCCGCTCGTTAACCTCTCGTTAACCTCCCGGCGGCTGTGTGGTAAAGCTTGTCCTAACGACGCTAATCACACCGAGTGGTCAGCGACGAATTGCGGATCCGCACACGGCACTGCCATTGTCATCCTCGTCCGTGGCCTGGGTCAGTTGTCCACGCCGATCTTCAACATCCTCAGTAATTACAGACCGTCCATCCGAGATCATCCCTAGTTATCTGTATCTCTTCCACGCTTAACCCCTTCTCTGCCCCGACCTATAAAATTTGAGGGCTGAAAGACTCACGGACGCGCCTGCAAACAGTATATTTTCCGGTCCTATAACACATCTACTTTCAACGCATTGTGTTTTGTTGAAAATCCTTTCACATGCCAGCGCGAAACACAGGACAAAAAGGCTTCATGGTTCCAAATTTCTCTCATATTAGACGTTTTCAAGTGACTTCACGGCGGTGAATGGGTTAAGGCTGATGGTCTCTAATGGGATATCTGCTACAGTTCGTGTCTGGCTCCGTGTCGGGTTGAACGGGAGATAAAATAATGCTGGACATTTGTGGCTCTACTACTCGTTTATCTCCCCACAGAGCGAACAGATAATTCAAGGGTGCTGAGGGAGAGATACAATCTCAGCAATAAAAGTGTTTTAAGTAACATTTGGTCTGAATGTTGAAGAGGTGGTCCGAGTCACTGAACACAATGATCGTTCTCAACTACAGCGGGTTTGTAGAGATGATGGCTTTTGACGGGTTTTAAGAAGAAGTCTGATTAGAAGGGAAACCTCAGAAGATTCGCAACTTTGGCTTTTGGATGGTTTTAAATTAAGAAGAAGTCTGATTAGAAGGGACACCTCAGAAAATTCGCAACTTTAACTTTTGGCGGATTTTAAGAAGAAGTCTGATTAGAAGGGACACATTAGCGGATTCGCGACTTCGTCGTGTAGCTTGTTTATGCTGAAATGTCTCTGTATACCTTTGGTAGCTTTAGGTTCCCAGCAACGGGATCCTTATTTTTCGCATTTGCTGTAGTCCACGGCGGCAGTTCATGGAGGTAATCACTGCGTAGCCACCTGTATCACACACTGTCGATTGCCCATATGAGATAGGCCCACCAACCCCAGAGAATCCGAGCTCAGGAGCTGTTCGAAAGTCGAGGTGGCCGTCCTGTGCTCCACGTCCTTAATAGTCCTTATGGTCGCTGTGGACATAAAGCAACATTGAACAGTCTCGGTCAGAGCTCAGGAGCTGTGTGAAAGTCGAGGTGGCCGTCCTGGGCTCCACGTCCCTAATAGTCCTTATGGTCTCTGTGGACGTAAAGCAACATCGAACCTAAACCCTAGAGCATGTTCTGCACTTCTGCCCAAGGAAGCACAGACATAGCATTGGTTCCAAGAACTATGCTTGCATGCGATCAAGCTCTGGAGCACACACCGAGCATCGCTTTCCCGCACCTTCCTCCTTCCTTCTCTGTTTTGTCTTCTGTTTATAACGCGCGCGGGTGTGTGTGTGTGCGTGCGTGCGTTCGTGTGTGTGTGTGTGTGTGTGTGTGTGTGTGTGTGTGTGTGTGTGTGTGTGTGTGTGTGTGTGTGTGTGTGACTGGGTGGAAGAGAGAGAGAGAGAGGGAGAGAGAAGAGAGAGAGAGAGAGAGAGAGAGAGAGAGAGAGAGAGAGAGAGAGAGAGAGAGAGTTCAGGGAGTGGAGCGTGTAATAGTTGCAAATCTCTGTATGACAAGCCTTCAGTGCGTGCCCCCTGCCGGTTGGGCGGGAAAGGGGCGGAAGAGAGGTGGAAAGGAAGAAATGTGTGAATGAGTCTGCGGGCCATGGTGCGTGGTGGGTACTAATCATTGACACAACAGAGAACTTCCGCCGTGTCGTAAACCCAGCCAAGCACTAGTGATTCAGAACACCGAAGACGTTCAGAATTTGCCACCTAGCGCCTGTGATTGAGAGCAAAAAGACCCCCCCCCCCACCCCCCAAACAAAAACTAAAAACTAAAAACACGTTCAGAATTTGCCACCTAGCGCCAGTGATTCAGAGCACCGAACACGTTCAGAATTTGCCACCTAGCGCTAGTGATTCAGAGCACAGAACACGTTCAGAATTTGCCACCTAGCTTTTTTTTAAATTTTCCGCATTGTGTTCAACATTCTGAAGACTTACAGTTCTAGTGTATGCTGGGTTATTTTTGTGTTTCCATAATCCACCGAACTGTGGCTTGGACCACAGGATCATTAACGTGCGCATGTGATCTTTTTTCATTGCGACGAGCTTGCGGCATCCAAAGAATGTCTCTCCGGCGGATGTCGCTACGATGGATGTCGCTCCAGAGACCATGGACCTATAAGAGCAAAGACTGTCTCTCCGGGGGATGTTGATAGTTCAGGAGCTGTGTGAGAGTCGAGGTGGCCGTCCTGATCTGTCCGTCCTAACGAGCCTTCTGGTTTCCGTGGACGTAAAGAATTATTGAACCTTGCTTCGGCATTGGTCACAACTTGTCCCTAATATGTCAACTGACATCTGAGGACATTAAGCAACACTTCATCATCATCATCCGGGGGATGTCACTCCAAAGGATATCACTCGAACGTAAAGACACCTGCGGATCTAGCCACATGGCGTGTGTGGTCAGTGAGTGCGAGACCGAAGGGTGTAGGGCTGGCTGATGTTAAACTAAAATGATTCATTTGTATAAAACTAGTCTGGAACTGCTGTCTAATCGGAGCTCATGAGCTGTGTGAAAGTCGAGGTGGACGTCCTGGACCCCCCGTCCCTAACAGCAAATTTTGTTGTTGTTGAAGTGTTGCTTTACGTCCACAGAAACCGCAGGCTTATCAGGGACGGGAGCCCAGGACGTCCACTTCGACTTTCACACAGCTCCTGAGCTCTGAGAGCAAAGGTTATAAATACAATGTATTTATTATCTTTGCTAACAGTCCATACGGTCTCTGTGGACGTAAAACAACATTGAATTAAGCGGGCTGGTCGTCAGAGATCATATGCTGTGTGAAAGAAGAGGTGGACGTCCTAGGCTCCCCGTAGTTAGTAGTCAGTCTCTGTGGACGCAAAGCAACATTTAAAGAAGAAGAAAAAGAAGAATGCTGTCGAAGTGTATGCATCGGGGACAAAACCAATTGTCAGCAATAAAGCTGTGAATACGGACAAATGGGACCACATTCAGACCCTGCATAGGCACCGACATGTTCTCAGCGCTTGTTCCGACATATACTCCTTATCCTGCACAGTTAGCAGCCATCAACAGCAGTGCAACGGACATTGTCTTTGTGACTCTGGCAAAGCACAGCAGTTGAAACAGCAATTGCGCAGTGCACAAGTCGCTGGGCAATGACGATGGGACACCGCCCTAACACTTCCATTGTTCTGGCGGCGGTCCACGGTCTCTCCTGTCTTTTTCGGGCGGTTTCCGCGGTCGAGCCTTCACTCTGTCGGCCCCTTCCCACTCTGTCCCCGTCCCTAATAGGCCATCTCGCCTCCGTGGACGTAAAGCACCAAGAAAGAAAGAAAGTTAGCAGCCAATGTTGGGTGAACTGCCTCACGGCGACATACAATTATACATTATGATGACTATCCCACTTTTCAGTCGGGTTTACAAAAGAGCTGCACGCTGCAGTTTTGAAGAGTCGACTTTCACAAGCTTGCTACATGTAATTATCCCATCAACAATAGCACAAGCCGGATATGGGGTTGTAAACCCCAACCCGTTTTATTGACACCTAACCGACCTGCTTTAAAAACAAAATTAGGCTTGAGATATAAAGGGACAATCACCAACATTTCTCTCGGTCTCAGCTTGTCCCTAATATGTCTACTGACATCTGAGGACATTAAGCAACACTACCTACCTACGTTTCTCTCATAGTTCAGGAGCTGTGTGAGAGTCGAGGTGGCCGTCCTGGGCTGTCCGTCCTAACGAGCCTTCTGGTTTCCCGTGGACGTAAAGCTATATTGAACCATGCTTCGGCATTGGTCTCAGCTTGTCCCTATTATGTCAACTGACATCTGAGGACATTAAGCAACACTACCTACCTACCTACGTTTCTCTCTCTCATAGTTCAGGAGCTGTGTGAGAGTCGAGGTGGACGTCCTGGGCTGTCCGTCCTAACGAGTGTTCTGGTTTCCGTGGACGTAAAGAATTATTGAACCGTGCTTCGGCATTGGTCACAACTTGTCCCTAATATGTCAACTGACATCTGAGGACATTAAGCAACACTTCACCACCAACGTTTCTCTCGGGTGCCGTGAGCCGGTGTGGCCTAGCGGTAAGGCGTTAGGCTGGTAAGCGGAAGGACCTCGGTTCGATACCGCTTCGGCTCTCCTTTCTCTTCAGAAAGGTTGTGGTTTGTGGACACTGTCTTGTGACTTTGTCCATCACTTCCTACTGAAACATTAAAATGGCTCTCAGCGCTTGTTCCGATATATAATCATTACCCTGCACAGTTAGCAGCCAATGTTGGGTGAACTGGCTCACGGCGACATACAATTATGTGAATTACACGAGTGAATGCCCATCTTAATGCAGAAGTCATTCTGGTGGTGACAGTGTAGCGAAAGGTATATAATCTCCCTCTCCCCCCACCTCCATACCCCTTCACCCCCCCTTCTCCCCGTCCCTAATAAGCCGTACGGTTTCTGTGGACGTTAAGCACCATGTTTACTTACTAGTTTCTCTCGGGTGAGCCGGTTTGGCCTAGCGGTAAGACTGGTAAACAGAAGGACCTCGGTTCGATTCTGCTTCGGCTCTCCTTTCTCTTTGAAAAAAAGAAGTGAAACAGACTTGTAACGTTGCCCCTCACAATTAGCGAAACATTCAAATGGCTGTCATTGCTGTCATTGCTGCCCATCTTAATGCAGAAGTCATTCATGTGGTGACAGTGTAGCGTTAGGTATAGTCTCCCCTTTCCCATCCTCACCTTGGACCTCACACTCCGAGCATCGCTTTCCGGCACCTTCCTCCAAAGGAAGGATGTCGTAAACCAGTGCTTTGAGTTTGCTTGGACCTCAGTTTCGCCAGTAACTCTTCGGAGACAACTCGGCTTTAAATCATGTTAATCAACCAACCTCTCTCTCGGCTGTTGTCATTTGATCATAGTCGTGGTCCATAGGCACAACTGATGACTGATGATTGATTTTTGCTGCTTAACGTCCACGGAGGCGAGCAGGCCTGTTAGGGACGGGGACGAGTGGAAAAGGGGTAGAGAAGAGTGAAACCTCAAAACAGGCGCCAACCCGGAAGACCAAGGCTGCCGTTGACCGCCGCCAGAACAACAGGATGTTAAGGCAGTGTCCGTCCGGCATTGAGCAGCGACCACAGCACCACGCAATTGCTGTCCCAACTGTTATGTAGAACAGAGTCACAAAGACAATGTCCGTAGCTCCGCCGTTGGGAAACAACTGAAGCAGAAGTCCAACTCTCTCGCTGTTGGGCGGTTCAGTGAAGCTGGTTTGCACGAGTGAATGCCCTTTGTAATCTTTGGCGCAAGAAGTCGCGAGAGGTCGCAGCCTCACTTCCGGGCCGATTTCTGAGTAGGCTTTGCTTCACGCTGTGTATAACAATGGAAGTTGAACCTAGAATTGCGAAGCAGTACAAATTCCACCACTGTTGCAGCTGCAGAAATTACCGGGGAAAGGGGATGGAGGGTGGAAAAAAGTGTCTTTGCGTCGTTTTTTGGCTGACCAGAAGATCGCAAGTTCATGGAAAAAATGCGTTCTGGGGCATCCTATAGCGCGGGCAACAAGTTATTGTTTGTTGCCAGACACATTCTGACTACGGGCCTCCAAAAATGTCTTTAAAGCTGGCAGTGTAAAATTCGCAAATTCATTGTCACCGCCTTCCATTGTGAAGAAAGTACGCACCGGAAGTAAAAGCACCCAAGGGACTTAAGCGATGCCGGGCAAAAGTCAAAGGAATTAACAACCCCGCCTGAATCTCCCAATAGCCCAGCACCACTTTCCTGCTCTTGATCTCTTCTGGGCTTGCGTCTTCTTGAGAGTCCAGCTCACCTCCCTCCTCTTGATCTCGCCTGGACTCTGTATGTCTAATCCATAGGAACTCCTGTCGATTTTTTTTTTTACCCTACAATTACTGAAATGGGGAACGGGGTGAGGGGTTGAGGGGGCACTATATCTGAATGGTAATTTTTGGTAGTGAGAATACGTACAGCGTTTAGGGGATTTATCCCTCAGGGATTCATGGTTTCCGAGCAGGTATTCGTCTTTTTTTCTTTCTTTTTTTGTTGCTTTTGTTCTGTTTGTTTGTTTGTTTGTTTGTTTTTGGTATTACTAAAAAAAAAATCAGTTTGCAAAAGTGCACGTCTATCCGTCTGCTTGTTTGCCTACCTGACTGACCGTTGTCTATAGACTTTTCTGTCTGTTCATATTGACCTTTCTCTGTAATGAACTGTCGGTTCATCCACTCGTCCTCCGTCAATCTTCTCTTCCTCGCTCGCTCAATCTCTTAGTTACTTGTCTTCCTTGATACAATA
>JABMCL010001228.1:90000-150000 GCA_018857735.1 Alviniconcha marisindica
GACTGTTCAACAAGGATGAGGTGTGTTGACACATTTTTTGACATCTATCACTTATTTGCCTCTACAGAGAAAGATACATGGAATGTTCCAAATTTCATAATTTTTCCTTAACGTGGTAATCTCTTTATTTCTAAACGATTCTGCCCATAACATACTGAACGATGTATGAAAATAATTTTTTATATGGTCATGTTGGAAGCTTGCTCTTCAATGGTTTTAGTGTCTTTGATGGTTTCCTGGTGTCTGTCATCCTCTCGAGTGTAATCTCTCGAAGGTGGCATGGTAATGTGCTTCTCGAGCAGCCAAGTCAGTATCTTGCACCTTCAAAAGGATGTGCTGATCTTGTTTTCTTTTGGTTGCTTCTTTGGCAGAATCCTCAGTGTTTTTGCCATACATTTGACTAATGTTTTCAACATGTTGTTTTTTTTATTCAAGTCTTTTCACAAACAAACATCTGTCACTGGGCAACAGCTAGCATTGTGGTTGCTGGCGGATTTGCTGTTCTCGTTTTTTTGGGGGATCTTACATCACTCCCTTCCGATGGGTTCTTTTGTTTCAAAATAATTCTGCAGTCATTCATAAAGTAGCACAATGTGTGATTCCCATGCAGATTCGGTATATACTCATATATTTCATCCACCATATCAGGACTGGATCATTGCAATGTTTTAAATTATTTAGTTCTTGGATTTGTATACCTTGTCAACCGCACACGGTCACTTCAGGACATATAACAGTCACAGTTTCTAACGAGCAAAAAGCTGGCTCACTGTTCTACACAGAACCAATCAATAGCAAACATCCAGCCGAAACAGTCAATAATTAGCACATATTACTATCTACAACTGCAAAAGATTTCCAGACAGATTCCCTTAAGCATTCAGTACAAAATTAAAGAACAATTGTCAGATCACAAGTATGTCCCAAATCACCTTTTTGAGGCACAGTAAAACACGTTTTGGTGCCTATTTATATTCTGCAGGCACTCAACATGAGAACCTGCTTAAATCAATTGACTATGAGCAGTGTGACCTATTTTATTTCGCAGGCTAACGTGGGGAATTCCCCTTCAGCCAAGACTAACGCAAATGAAAAGTATGGAGAGGATTTGGGAAAAAATGAGGTGAAGGACCGCGGAAGCAGAAATTAGGACAAGAGGAATTATGGCACACTAAACATACTTGGTTATATTCTGACCTACTCCGTGCTTTTAAGGGAAAACATTCGTCGCTCTGGGGTTTTAACAGAGGGGACCTTAATATTTCTGCGTCCGCAGTGCCCAATAACAAGGATGCATTTAAGACAAACAGAAACGGAAAGCTACAACATATTAAACTGTTTTAAACAATTAAACAATATATGGAAATGGCCTTTTTTTGTCATAATAAATGAGTTGTTAAGAGACAAGGTCATCGCAATTTGGAATTCCATATAGTGCATTTATTAGACCCAGCACCACAGACACAAACAGCAACAGTTCACTGCACAACTTGACTGTGTACTTTTATGTCAGTACCCAGAAATTTTCCATGTGGTAAAATCACCGGGGGGGGGGGGGGGGGGGGGGGGGGGGGGGGGGGGGGGGGGGGGGGGGGGTATTAGGCTGGCTCATGGTCTAATAATATATATATATATGTGTGTGTGTGTGTGTGTGTGATACATATGATCCTCTCAGAATCACTTTCCTGGTAGGGAGCCGGTCAGAGTTAGTTCCTCCCTCAGACATTGAAAGGGTTAAACAAATACAAGCACCCACCAACAGAGTTACTTCCTCCCTCAGGCATTGCCGAAAGGGAGTCAACAAATACCGACAAGCATCCACAAATCGTACAACCAAAATGAACCCTAATCAATACAGCTTGTCGTAACAATGTGTGTTACGCACGCGGCACCACTCTCAGAACCTGGTGAGAGCAATATTGGTGTTAAAGGACTTTAGCACACAGAGCAAAACCGAGCACACCGCACCACTCAACCACCGAACTTGTACAGTAAGTGGGAAATAAACCTCAATGGTCACAACCAATAGAAACCCCCGTTTCGCATCGCACTTCCTGTCCCAGCAGACAGCTGTAAAAGCCGTGGCGCACCCCGGAGTAGATGATCTGTTATCCAAACTTCCGAACCGGCAGCGATCCCCACGCGTTCGCTTTACCGATCGTTGTTGATCGAAATCAGGAGAGGAAACGGCGGAGGGATATGGAGACGGGATTACCGACGATAAATCCGAGGCACACTTCTCCGTGTGTGGCAGCTGTGTTTTAGGAAAACTCTTTTGTGTGCCAGTCCTTCCGCTTGATTTTCTGAGGAAACATTTCTTGGGTCAACAGCGTTCGAGGCCTGTTATATGAGCCTGGGCTATTTCCCCCCCGCCTTCTTCTTTAAAAAGAAAAAGTTTGTAGGGGTTCTTAGAGCGTGTCTAACACAAATCAGAGGCACACGTGTACTGTTATTACTGCGGTCCCTGCTGAGGGTGTAGGGGCAATCACGTAGACAGCGGGAAGGTGCAAGCTTTCGTTCCTCAAAACCTGTGGCTCTAATTTAACATGGTTATATTCAGTTAGTTTTTACAAAGAAGAAGAAGAAGAAGAAAGGAACTCGAACTCGAACACTTTATTTTACAAGGATCGCAGTTTAGGTTCAATCAAAACCTAACAACTAGTCCTTGCTAAGCTACTAACGGATAATAATAATTTAAAGAAGAATTACAACGAGAAAGAGAAGAGAGAGAGAGAGAGAGAGAGAGAGAGAGAGGAGAGAGAGAGAGAGAGAGAGAGAGAGAGAGAGAGGAGGGGGGAGGGGGGGGGGGGGGGGGGGGGGGAGGGGGGGGGGGGGGGGGGGGAGGGAGAGAGAGAAAGTCTAACGCTGCTCCAATGTTGCGTAACCAGTGACAAGTAGTTTTGCGGGCAGAAGTCACCGTGTAATTTGTTTATTCGTCAGATCCTTCGTAAATACGCTACCAATGCAAGAAAGGTACAACAGAAAGAACAATACAATTACCAAAAAAATATATCGCGTTTATTTCTGTATTTAAAAAAACAAGTCAACAAAAATCACTGAGACCAATCTGAGTCAAGTGAAACAGGCTGGAAAAAAATGCTTCATTGACGTGACCGCATCTACATAAAGTAAACATGGTGCTTAACGTCCACAGAAACCATAAGGCTTATTAGGGACGGGGAGAATGGGGGGAAGGGGGTATGGATGTGGGGGAAGAGGGAGAGTATATACCTATCGCCTACACTGTCACCACCAGAATGACCTGCATTAAGATGGGCAGCGATGAGAGCCATTTTAATGTTTCATTAATTGTGAGGGACAAAGTCACAAGACCGTGTCCACAAACCACAACTTTTGAAGAGAAAGGAGAGCCGAAGCGGTATCGAACCGAGGTCCTTCCGCTTACCAGCCTCCCGCCTTACCGCTAGGCCAAACCGGCTCTCTGCATCTACATTCCGACAATGTCCTTTCCATGTTATGAATGTTAACGACTACGGCAGGAACTGTTGAACTCAGGACTTCTGCACTGCAATTCTCGACATCCCGCGACTTAAAGACAGCTTTACATTCAATGCATTGTTTCCTGTCTCCTTTGGTCCATTCTTTCTGCCACAGGAAGTAAGGATCACAAGCGTACCAACTTCAGCTTGACTGAACTCGATATGTATGAGTCTCGACAAAAATGGGCAACGCTCCACCAGGAACCAATTTTGTGGTCACGGCAAAAGAGGCACGGGCAATACAGCGAAGTGAAGTGTCCCTCTGCCCTATTCATATCGTGGTTATAAACGCAAGAGTGAACAAACCAAACGTGAAACAGGCGGCTCGGCGGCAGCCCCATCTTTTTGTCGTCGCTCCATCTTCCCGCACGGTTCATCTACCCCGGATAGGCGTCTACGCTGATGTCCAGCCTCCCTTTTGCTGCGGTTGCATGGGCTCGTTCACGGCACGGTGAGCAAACCGTTCAGCTGGAATAATGGACAGAGAGCTTCCCTGCTGTGGAGCTGGAAGAGATCGGTTGCGGGGATGGCCGTACTAGACTGTCACTTCAGCCGGTAGAACTGTTTAAACATGTGCGTCACAGTACTGTCGCACGATCACGCTAGACTCTGAGCTGTTATCGTGCTGGGCTGTGAGTTATGATGCTCTGCTGTGAGTTATCATGCCGGACAATGAGCTGCTATCATGCTCTGCTGTGCCCAGAGTTATCAGGCCCTACTGTGAGTTATCATGCCGGACTGTGAGCTGCTATCATGCTCTGCTGTGCCCAGAGTTATCAGGCCCTACTGTGAGTTATCATGCTGGACTGTAAGCCTTTATCGTGCTGGACTATGAGCTTTAATGCTGGACTGTGAGCTTTAATGCAGGACTGTGAGTTATTATGCTTCACTGTGAGCTGTTATCATGCTGGACTTTGAGCTGTTATCATGCTGCACTGTGAGCCGTTATCATGCTGGACTGTGAGTTATCATGCTGCACTGTGAGCTGTTATCATGCTGCACTGTGAGCTGTTATCATGCTGCACTGTGAGCTGTTATCATGCTGGACTATGAGCTGTTATCATGCTGCACTGTGAGTTATCATGCTGCACTGTGAGTTATCATGCTGCACTGTGAGCTGTTATCATGCTGCACTGTGAGCTGTTATCATGCTGCACTGTGAGCTGTTATCATGCTGCACTGTGAGCCGTTATCATGCTGGACTGTGAGTTATCATGCTGCACTGTGAGCTGTTATCATGCTGCACTGTGAGCCGTTATCATGCTGGACTGTGAGTTATCATGCTGGACTGTGAGTTATCATGCTGCACTGTGAGTTATCATGCTGCACTGTGAGTTATCATGCTGCACTGTGAGATATCATGCTGCACTGTGAGTTATCATGCTGCATTGTGAGCTGTTATCATGCTAGACTGTGAACTGTTACCATGATGAATAGTGAACTGTTCAAACACTGTCACACTACTATCGCATAATTATACTGTACTGTTAGCCGTTCAAACATTGTGCGAAATGTTCAAACATTATCGCACAACTTGCAACATAATCATGCCGGACTGTGACCTGTTGTCATGTTGCATAGACGCATGACAGACTCCGGCGAACAACTTAGCAAAATAGATAACCTTTTTCAGTGACACACACAGCGATGTCCACAACACTATAGATAGGGCGGTATCCTCAGAAGCTTTAAGAATTTGATGGACAGGTTACACAGGCAGGGATCCAGCGAAAGTGGTTGAAAGAGTTGACGGCCAGCTCCTGTCATGTGCGGCAAATGTCCCACCGTGTGCACTCAGCCACACACCCCAGGACTACAGGTTTCATTATCAGCGGCAACAGCACAATGCAGCGTTACCTGTGGAGGCATCACGGAGGTCTTCATTCACCCACCGCGCAGGATCAAAGGCTGCATACACGTACATACATAGCTAGACCACCCAGCTGTAATTTTATAACATGTGTTTACAGAGAGCCTAGTGGTGGCATAGGCACGTTGAATGCACCTGTCGTTCAGACACAAACTGGACAGAGCTCTGGGACATTTGGCCGTTTTCTTAGGGGTATGTCAGCAAAATGTATACCATCATGGAAACAGGACGTCTTATTCTGTTTTAGTGCTGCATCCACCCACACATTGACGTACACACACACACACGCACAAACACACACACACACACACACACACACACACAACACACACACACACACACACCACACACCACCACACCCACACCACCACCACCACCACCACCACCACCACCGCCACCACCACCACCGCCACCAATAATAACAACAACAAACAAAAACTAAAAGCACATCAACAACAACAAAACACATCTTTCTAACAGAACTTGGACAGGATCATGCACACTTCGGTACTTTTTATTCTGCTTAAGAGAGACAGGTAATTATAGGCTACACAGAATAATGAACCAATTTGCGCTTGACATGACCATGAACACAGCGAATGAACCTCTTTGTCAGAGAGAACCTGGGTAGGTCCGGAGTGAAGAGCCAGCATACGGACCGACCACAGGGACCAGCGGTACTAGCAGCTGTGGGGTATTGGGCGATTCAGGCGGGGTTGTTAACTCCTTTGACTTTTGCCTGGCATCGCTTAAGTCATTTGGCTGCTTTTACTTCCGGTGCGTACTTTCTTCACAATGGAAGGCGGTGACAGTGCGTTTGCGAATTTTACACTGCCAACTTTAAAGGCATTTTGGAGGCCCGTAGTCATAATGTGTCTGGCAATAAGCAATAACTCGTTGCTCGTGCAATAGGATGCCCCAAAACGCATTTTTTCTACGAACTCGCGATCTTCTGGTCAGCCAAACAACGACGCAAAGACACTTTTTTTCACCCTCTATCCCCTTTCCACGGTAATTTTTGCAACTGCAACAGTATTGGCATTTGTACTGCTTCGCGATTCTAGGTTCAACTTCCATTGTTATACACAGCGTGAAGCAACCCCTACTCAGAAATTGGCCCGGAAGTGCGCTGCGACCTCTCGCGACTTCTTGCGCGAAAGATTACAAAGCGCATTCACTCTAGCAAACCAGCTTCGCCCAATAGTGTCCATGGAGGTTTTCTTCTTCCTCAAATGCTGCTTTTTGTCCACAGAAACCATAAGGACTATTAGGGACGGGAGCCCAGGACGGCTTCCTGGACTTTGACACAGCTCCTGAGCTCAGTGTATATGTACTTCTTCCTCTTACGTTGTTTTATGTCCACAGAAACCATAAGGACTATTAGAGACGGGGAGCCCAGGAAGGCCACCTCGACTTTCACACAGCTCTGTATGCAGGGATATGCAGTTCAAGTTCAATGCTGTTTTACATCCACAGAGACCATAAGGACTATTAGGGACGGGGAGCCCAGGACGGCCACCTCGACTTTCACGCAGCTCCTGAGCTTTGTAGGCAGGGGCATACAGCTGACCTCAGTTGTATTTCACTCTATAGAACTGATCACAATTGACTCTCCATTGCCTCCCTCGCCTCATCCCATGCAGCTACGTGGGCGGAAGCAGCAACAAGGAGCTTCCCCTGGGCGGGCACGGCTTGATTGGTTGTCACGGGGGACACGCTCCCTGGCTTCATATTGCACCGCGGCGACAATACCTGCATCTATACACTACCTCCCCCACCGCACCCCACCTTTTGTCTGCCCTGTCTCCTTGATTTACGCCCGCGCCACGTGCACCCAACCATCTGCCAATATTACCTTGCAGAGCCACACTGTGATGAGCCTCCCTTCCCCCCCCCCCCCCCCTCCCGAAACCGCCTGGTAAAGATACAGCCACAATAAACCCCCGGTCTTCCAACAGGAACCCAACAAACAACGCCCCACGATGCAGGTCCGTGGATCAAAAGGACAGTGCACAAAAGCAGCTCATTCTTCGTCCCCCGTGTTTTCCTTGCTGCCCCCCCCCCCCCAGCCTCCCTCCTCCAACCCCCCCCCCCCCGACCCCCGAAAAGCTACAGGGGCGGTGGTTTGTAGGGGTGGGCTGGCGGATTAGGCTTTTGATGTGGGACGGTATTAGATGAGATTAGGTTTGAGGCATCATTCATGACTGGAAATGATAGCTCGGCATTATCATCCCTTGCTTTTGCTGCGCTGGTCGGATCTCAATATTTTGGGTGGACGGGAGGTCTGCAGAAGAATGGGGGGGGTACTGCATGTCTAGGGGTTTTAGTTGCCTTCATCGGCCCGCTTTCTGTTGGCGGATTTATCCGTTTTGCATCCGGGCGTTCCCTTAAAATGAATGATGTGCGGATATCCGGGTGGGTCAGAGTTCAGGAGCTGTGTGAAAGTCGAGGTGGCCGTCCACCACCTAGGGCTCCCTGTCCCTAATAGTCCCTACGGTCTCTGTGGATGTAAAGCATCATTGAACTCTAAAATCTCGTGCGGACTAGCAGCCACAACGCCAGGCTGAGACTCATTGTGAGCAGGTTTGGTTAAACTTGTTTAACGCCGAATTGTCTCTGCAGATGTACTGGCGGAGATCGAGATCCCAGGAGGTGGGGGAAGAACACTATACCTATCACTATACTGCCACCACCGCAATAACACTTGCATTAGAATGGTGCAGTCAGGACAGACATTTTAATATTTCATTAACTGTGAGAGGCAAAGTCACAGAGACAATGTCCGTAAACCAGAACTTTTGAAGAGACAGGAGAGCCGAAGTAGAATTGAACCGAGGTCCTTTTGCATACCCGCCCAAAGCCTTACCGCCAGGCCAGACCGGCTCACCCACAAAGAGCAGACACGACCGTGTCTGTTTTAAATCTGTGTTCCTCATTTCGCTGATCTGTGCTTCTTGTTTGGCTAATCAGCTTTCATCGTTTGGCCAAAACCTGCTATTTTCGGCTCGGCCAAACGGTGGAAACACTGATAAGAGTGAATACCAGCTTTTGAACGTTAAACTGTCTTTGGATTCGTTCCAGGCTGCTATGATACTGCCATGGAACAGTAAAACTGTCTTAATTTTATTTAGTGAACCGTCAAAGAGGTGACCCCGTGGGGTTGAAGGAATCTTTCAAGAACTAAATAGCCCCTGAGAAAGCAAAACAAAGCACCAACAAAAACAAAAACCTCTGCGACCACACAACTTTTCCCGGCACTGTATACAATTTCTCTCTCTCTTTTTTTTTCTCTGTCTCTCTATGTGTCTCTGTCTCTCTCTCTCTCTCTGGCTCTGTCTGTCTGTCTCTGTCCTTGTCTGTGTGTCTCTGTCTCCCTTTCTCTCTCTCTCCCGCCCCCTCCCCCCACCACCCCTCTCAACAAATAATGTCACTGAGAGAGAGAGAGAGAGAGAGAGAGAGAGAGAGAGAGAGAGAGAAGAGAGAGAGAGAGAGAGAGAGATTGATTGACTGATTGATTGATTGATTGAACTTTATTTCTCAACGGTGAAGATATTAGCACAAAGGCCGACTCACATATCTGCCGTTGCTATAGTACTACTAATAACCAAGACATTCACAGTTAAATATTATTACAGAAGGCTATAGACAAATACAGCATCAGTAAAAATAAAAAGAACAATTAATAAAATAATAATAATAATAACAACAACAACACATATAAAACCAGACAGCGATTGTAACGGAAATGAAAAAATAGCAGTGAAAAACAACTGGAGCAAAAAAGTCTAAAACACAGTTAAACAAACACACACACACACACACACACACACACACACACACACACACACACACACACACACACACACACAACACAAAAAAACAAAAAAAAACTGGGTAAATTACAGAGAACAAGGAAAGGATAAAATTAAGCTTAAGAAAACGACCAACAAGAAGAAATATACAAAGACTAAAAAAAACAAAAACAAAACAAAAACAACAACAACAAAACAAAACACACACAACAACAACAACAAAAAATATAAACAAATTAATAAGTAAAAGATATAGAAGGAATATATACATATACACACATTCATGTATATACACAGACATGTATGCACATACTACACACACACACACACACACACACACACACACACACACACACACACACACACACACACACACATACACACACATACACACACACACACACACACACACACACATGCGCGCGCGCGCGCACGCGCGCACACAGAGAGAGACAGAGAGAGAGACAGAGAGAGAGACAGAGACAGAGAGAGAGAGAGAGAGAGAGAGACAGAGACAGAGACAGACAGACAGAAAGAGAGAGAGAGAGAGAGAGAGAGAGAGAGAGAGAGAGAGAGAGAGAGAGAGAGAGAGAGAGAGAGCTCTTGTACTCGGCGGCCTATACGACGGTTTTTGTTCCTGAAAACTGCCCTACGATCAACTCAAGTCGCGCCAGCACTGGCTCACCTCATGCGGCGTCCTAGCTGTGTCCACAAAAGGCGAAACCTTCCTAACGAGTTGCTGCCCTGTCAGCGCGCTGCGTGTGCGGGTATTGTACGTGTAAAGTGTCCGTGTGTCCGGCCTCTGTCCTACTGTCACTGCTGTGCCGCTCTACTACAGGTCTTTTGCGCACTTTCCGCAACAAAGCGCGGCAGGTCGGCATGCAAACAGCCACGGATTTGTTAGTGTAAGTCCAGACTTGTCAGTGTAATTCCATGGTAATGAGAGTGCGTGGCAAGAACCGTGGACTTGTCAGTTAAGTTTGCGGCAAGAACCACGGACTTGTCAATATAAGTCTGTGGCAAGAACCATGGACTTGTCAATATAAGTCTGTGGCAAGAACCATGTATTGGTCAGTGGGTGTGCGAGGGAAGAACCAAAGACCTTTCAATGTGTGTGTGTGTGTGTGTGTGGGCAAGAACTATGGACTTGTGAGAAACCCGAACCCTAACCCTGTGGCAAGAACCATAGGATTGTCAATGTGTGTGCCTGGTAAGAATCATGGGATTGTCAATGTGTGTGCCTGGTAAGAATCATGGGATTGTCAATGTGTGTGCCTGGTAAGAATCATGGGTTTGTCAATGTGTGTGCCTGGTAAGAATCATGGGTTTGTCAATGTGTGTGCCTGGTAAGAATCATGGGTTTGTCAATGTGTGTGCCTGGTAAGAATCGTGGGTTTGTCAATGTGTGTGCCTGGTACGAATCATGGGTTTGTCAATGTGTGTGCCTGGTAAGAATCATGGGTTTGTCAATGTATGTGCCTGGTAAGAATCGTGGGTTTGTCAATGTGTGTGCCTGATAAGAATCGTGGGTTTGTCAATGTGTGTGCCTGGTACGAATCATGGGATTGTCAATGTGCGTGCATGGCACGAACTATGGACTTGTCGGTGTAAATCCAGACTTGTCACAGTAATTCCATGGTACGTACCGTGGACCTGTCAATGCAAGTCTGTGGTAAGAACTATGGACTTGTCAATGCAAGTCTGTGGTAAGAACCATGGACTTGTCAATGCAAGTCTGCGGTAAGAATTATGGACTTGTCAATGCAAGTCTGTGGTAAAAACCATGGACTTGTCAAAGGAAGTCTGTGGCATGAGCCATGGACTTTTCAATCCAAGTCTGTGGCAAAAACCAATGACTTGTTGATATAGATCCAGACTTGTCACTGTAATTTCATGGTAAGTACCATGGACCTGTCAAATGCAGATCTGTGGCAATAACCGTGGACATTTTAATGGAATGAGTGAACAACTGCTGGTGAGGTTGACAAAACAGAACAGCTCTAGAGACATGTTAATGGAACTCCATGGTAAGAGCCATGGACTTGTCAATGCAAGTCTGTGGTGAGAACCATGGACTTGTCAATGTAAGTCTGTGGTAAAAGCCATGAACTTGTCAAAGGAAGTCTGTGGTAAGAACTATGGACTTGTCAATGCAAGTTTGTGGTGAGAACCATGGACTTGTCAAAGGAAGTCTGTGGTAAGAACCGTGGACTTGTCAAAGGAAGTCTGTGGTAAGAGCCATGGACTTGTCAATGCAAGTCTGTGGTGAGAACCATGGACTTGTCAATGCTTGTCTATGGTAAAAACCATGGACTTGCCAATGCAAGTCTGTGGCAAGAGCCATAGACTTGTCAGTGCATGTCTATGGTATGAATCATGGACTTGTCAATGCAAGTCTGTGAGAACCATGGACTTGTCAATGCAAGTCTGTGGTAAGAGCCATGGACTTGTCAATGCAAGTCTGTGGCAAGAGCCATGGACTTGTCAATGCAAGTCTGTAGTAAGAACCACGGACTTGTCAATGCAAGTCTGTGGTAAGAATCACGGACTTGTCAATGCAAGTCTGTGGTAAGAACCACGGACTTGTCAATGCAAGTCTGTGGTAAGAATCACGGACTTGTCAATGCAAGTCTGTGGTAAGAACCATGGACTTGTCAATGCATGTCTATGGTAAGAATCATGGACTTGTCAATGCAAGTCTGTGGTAAGAACCACGGACTTGTCAATGCAAGTCTGTGGTAAGAACCACGGACTTGTCAATGCAATCTGTAGTAAGAACCACGGACCTGTCAATGCAAGTCTGCGGTAAGAACCACGGACCTGTTGATTCAAAACCGTGGCAAGAACGGTTCAGATGGATCGGAAAGGGAAAAAAATGTGGACCAGACTTTCCCCAGCTCGATACCAGTGTCGGATGGCCCCGCCAAGGGCGACATCAAAGGACACAGTGAGAATATTAAGCTGTTTGTGGACCTGTTATAGATCTGACACCTTGCTTCAGACATGCTTTAGTGTTGTGTAAAAGAAAGGGGTGGGATGGTAACAGTGCACATCGGAATACATTCGGGGTGACATTTTAGAAGAAGAAGAAGAAAAAGTTCAGTTCAGTTCAGTTCAGTTAAAAAAAATGGTACCCACGCGCTCGGAAAAAAAACATATTCGCTCCACCCAGTCTCTCAGACGTTTCCCCCGTTGCCTTTGAAACAGTTCCGATGTTCGTCTGACTGACGGTGGCCCTCTCGCGTCCTTTCAAGGAAGATCGTCTAGCGCTTCCTCTTTCCACGCCTCTCTCGTTCAGGCGATCGATGGTATGATGTCCTTGGTTTTCTGCCCGCAGATAGTGTCTCAAACTTCTTAACACAGAAGAAGAAGAAGAAGAAGAAAGAAAAGAAGAAGAAGAAGAAAGAAAAAAAGAAAGAAAGCTTAGTTTGTCCTCGAAGGCAATGGAATGAGACGGACTCTTTATTTGGCATGCATTATTGGGAACCCTTACAATCCTTCCAAACGCCTTTCTTTGGAAAAGATCTGAGCGCGTCAGACACACACACACACACACACACACACACACACACACACACACACACACACACACACACACACACACACACACACACACACACACACACACACACACACACACACACACACACACACACACACACACACACACACACACACACACACACACACACACACGCACACAGGCGTTCGCACGCGAAAAAAGGGTAGATGGTACATATCTTGCCTTTGAAGAAACAGCGACCGACGTGTCGTTCTTTGAGCTCACCTAAGCGATCTGTGTCCAGTCACATCAGCTTTTCTCCTTCACTGAGGCGCCACAAAAAGAGATGACAGAGTAGAACCTCACTTCTTCGTTAATTGGTTGCAGTGTGCCCCCCCCCCCCCCCCCACAACTGTGCCCCCCTCCCCTCCCCCCATTTTTTTTTTTTTTAAATAATATATATATTACACCAACAAAAAACCCACCATCAACAACAACAACAAAAAACACTTCTTCTTTTTTGCAGGTAAGCTTTCATGAGGTTGTTGGAGCGATCGTGCTCTTCAGTAAACCTTTATAACACTACGTTAGAATGCAATCATTTAGATGTTCCCAAAGCCTGTCGAACTGGCACCTTTATAAGGAATTATTAAATCTATGGACAGCTGCAACTGGCTGAATATTGGCGAATCTGTCCGCAATGGACTTCATGTTCGAACAAATGTGAGGAGTCTTTCATTTCTAATGTCTGGTGTATTTATTACCCCTCCCCCATCAAAACAAAACAAATAAGAGAGAGAGAGAGAGAGAGAGAGAGAGAGAGAGAGAGAGAGAGAGAGAGAGAGAGAGAGAGAGAGAGAGAGAGATGCTGGACCTATACAATCTCTGAGGCGGTGTTTTAATATTTGATTATCGTACCTTCACAGCAGCATTATACTACATGTAAATAAACAGCAACGATACAGCCTTGCAATCTCACGCATCCTTTTTGAACTCTAACCTGTTTGACAGCGCATGTGGCCGCATTCAGCTGAATGAAACAAAGTGACCCAGCCATTTTTCATAATTATGCGAGCCCCGGCCTGTTGCCGGTGCTATCGGAGGGAATAATAACATCTCACTTTTGTAGCACGGATTTGGCTATACGACGAGCAACAGGTCACCGACTATATTGTAAAACGAAGTGTGAAGGTCTGTTGTGGTCATAAATCAAGCGACGAACGACGAAACAGCATAACACTTCGGGGTGATAGCAGAGACCGACCGGCAGGTGGTTTTGTGGTAATCTGACACGCACGTTCTTACTGACTAAAACTGAAACGTTGAAATAACTAGTCTAGTGTATGTGTGGCTCCGTCGTCCTCATTTGAGCGTATAATTATGCGACTGATGGGAAGTTCTATTCAAAAACTCTGTCTCCGCCCTCCCCCTGCTTGTCTATTTTGCAAAAACAGAGCCCAAAACAAAACAAAACAACAAACAAACAACAGCGACAACAACAACAACAACAACAAAAGAAGAAGAAAAAGAAGAAGAAGAAAAAGAAGAAGTAGAAGAAACAACGACAATAACAACAATAACAGCAGCAGCAGCAACAACAACAATAACAACAACAAAACAAAAAACAAAACAAGCAACAACAAAGAAACAAGAACAACAACAACATACAAACAGAAAAATCGGGTGAAGCTAAAAGGCCAGCTAGTGCAGACCCTTTGTGTCACACTTTTGTAGTTGACCTCGTAGACCCTTTCTACCACGCTGCATGCGGGCAACCGCTTACTGCTCATATCAAAAACTCACGTAGAGCAGAACACCACACGGCATCCTCACGTCACCAGCTGTGTAACTTGTAACTAGTGTTGAAAAAAAGACCACCAAAAAAAAAAGAGGAAGAAAAAAAAAAAAAAAAAAAAAAAAAAAAAAAAGAAAGAAAGAAAGATAGAAAGAAAAAGGGAGAAATAAGGGAGAGAAAAAAACAAAAAAAAAACCATCTTACAATCTGACATAAACTATAAAAGACCCCCCCCCCCCCCCACTTCAATTCTGTTACTCGTATCTCCGTGAATTTATGCAAATGAAGTACACAGAGCTGATGTATATGTAGGCGGGGCAGTCGTTTTACGGCATGAGTTTATGGAAATGAAGCTCGCACAGAGGAAGTCGCTTGTTAACAGAGTTCCCGTGATGTTGGATTATGAACGTGAAACTTTAGAACGATAAACTTTAACCCTTTCCCTGCCAAAAAATTTGTACTGGAGGTTCCGACTGCTTTAGAGAATTGCCACGAAAAGATGTTTAGCAAGCGAAAAGTGTTAAATCGCGCTAGTGGTTTGCTCCACACGAAAATGTCCAAAAAGTCTCAATTCAATCAGAATATCGTATGACGTCAAATAGGCATTTGGGAGACGCTCTTCGTAGGATGTCAGATCATGTCCTAAGGGGCAGTGAAGGCTTAAATTCTGCCTTACATTTCCACTCGGCTTCATCGTCTTTTCCCCAGTAATTCTCTTTCAGCATAGAGCGATGTGCGACCCGAACGGCGAGCTGATTAGGGTTGCTAACTAGAGACTTAATGACCGGGGTTGACCGGGTGTTAAATATTTAGTAGTAACTAGTATTAACTAGTAACTATCTAGTATCACACACACACACAAACACACACACACACACCACACACACACACACACACACACACACACACACACACACACACACACACACACACACACACACACACACACACACACACACACACACACACACACACACACACACACACACACACACCACACACACAACACACACACACACACACACACACACACACACACACACACACACACACACACACACACACACACACACACACACACCACACACACAACACACACACACACACACACACACACACACACACACACACACACCACACACACACACACACACACACACACACACACACACACACACGGCTGTCACTTTGTCTTCTCGGACGACTAGGACGCTGCTGAAGAAAATAAGGTCAATAAAAACTCAGCTGCAAGTCTCGAGCTCTCAGGGCTCAGGAGCTGTGTGAAAGTCGAGGTGGCCGTCCTGGGCTCCCGTCCCTAATAAGCCTATGGTTTCTGTGGATGTAAAGCAACACTGAACTGTCAGAGCTCAGGAGCTGTGTGAAAGTCGAGGTGGCCGTCCTGGGCTCCCGTCCCTAATAAACCTACGGTTTCTGTGGACATAAAGCATCACTCAACCAACTCGAGCTCTGTATAACAGGAGCAGAATGATTACAACCATGGCTGTGGCCTCTGGTCAATGGACAACCAAACACACAAACGAACGAGGAATCTCGGGAAGCCCTCGCACTCTATGGTGGACACAATAATGATTTAACCGAACTGACGTTTGTATTAACCAGTCCAATGAAAGAGGCCGTTGACGAAATAACGACAGACGGTCAGCAATTGTCATCCACGGTGACCAAAGCAAAGCTCAGAGTTCTATTAAACTGGTTTTCAAACTCGAATCCATCGCCTGTTGGAGGCCTTCTATTCCTCGGTACCCTGGATAATGTGATTTGCATTACGCCCTGCTCCTCTATACTATGGTAACGCGAATCACGATTATGCTCTCACCCCAAGATCCAGCGTGCCGAGTCAGTGACAGAAGCTTAATTGTATCCCTTGTTCGCTTAACAATCAAGGAGGGGATCTAGAGAGACTCCCCGTGTTGGGGAGGAAACAGAAAGCAAACCGCAAGGACCAAAGCTGGATTGTGTCCCTTACAAGTCAAAGGTCTGTAATATGATGTGCCCAGCAGTGGGGTGGAGCAGACAATTAGGCGTGTTGACTGACTGACTGCTGTGTTCGCCGTAGAGAGGATAACCAATGGGGACAGCACTCGAGTCTGCGTGAAAAGCTAGGGATCCGGGACTTCTACGCAAAAAGAAGCCAAAGGCTGACAATAAAGCTGGGGAGAAGAGTGCTCCACATTCAAGCAGAGGGAATGTCGGTGAAAATAGTACTAACGGGGTGTATATCGGTGAAAATAGTACTAACGGGATGTATTTCGGTAAAAATAGTACTAACGGGGTGTATATCGGTGAAAATAGTACTAACGGGATGTATTTCGGTAAAGATAGTACTAACGGGATGTATATCGGTGAAAATAGTACTAACGGGGTGTATATCTGTAAAAATAGTACTAACGGGGTGTATATCGGTAAAAATAGTACTAACGGGATGTATTTCGGTGAAAATAGTACTAATGCCGTAACGGGGTGTATATCGGTGAAAATAGTACTAACGGAGTGTATATCAAGATGGCTGAAGGTCTAATGATGGACCAAACTTTGGATCTCCAAAATCCACGAAATGTTACTTTTCACACACGCACACACACACACACACACACACACACACACACACACACACACACACACACACACACACACACACACACACACACACACAGAAGAAGAAGAAGAAGAAGAAGAAGAAGAAGAAGACAAAAACAAAAGCAACAACACACGTCAGTATGATAATTCGAGCTACAAGACAGTACGTGCCGCTCTTTTTGAATACAACCCAACAGCAAGTTCTAATAGTATACAACACCATGCAATGACTACAACATTAAGCAAACACAGGACTAAAGCATTTCAGTTCGCTTGTCTCTCGGTAGCGGAAGTTGACATACGACAGGTGTGCTGTGACCAGACCAGGCCGGAATCGACAGACGGCCAATCGCTGGTCATACAGACCACCATGTCCTCCGTGGCCGAATTGAAACACGAAACACTATTCCAAGGGGCGCTAACTACCGAAATTAGCGCCTTTGGCCGACAGAGTGAGCTAATGGCCAACTGGGGAGAAAGGCGGTAATGTCCATGGTTAAGACTTTCAAGGACAGTTTAACGGTTCATTGGGAGGGGCGGCAACTGCTAACCCGTTTCCGTCCAACACGTTTGTACTGTTGGCACGTACAATTTCCTTCCGGCATTATAGTCTCGAAGACAGCTTAAACTAAGCGGACATGTTTATGCAGAAAGCGTTTTTCTCCATATGAGAATATGCACGAAAGGTTGGAAACAGTTTAATCAAAATTTATTCGCCCATCGTAAACATTAATTTAACAAACAATTATCATAGGGAACACAGAAGCAATACGCTTATGCAAGTGTAGCTTACTAAACGATCAAATCAGTAGCATACACGTTTACAAAGGCGAAATGAAATAGCAGATTATTACATAGAAAAAGTCGAAGGCAACGAAAGACTGAATAATGGAAACCAAGGAGACAAAACAACAACAACAACAAACAAGAAAGATAAAATAAACGGGTGTATGATGGCTTATGTATGTGTGTGTGTGTGTGTGTGTGTGTGTGTGTGTGTGTGTGTGTGTGTGTGTGTGTGTGAGGAGAGAGAGAGAGAGAGAGAGAGAGAGAGAGAGAGAGGAGAGAGAGAGAGAGAGAGAGAGAGAGAGAGAGAGAGAGAGGGTGGTGTTAAGCGATTAAGAAGCTGGAATTCAGGTGGCAGATTACGCTACGCCCTATAGGTATAAAAGCAGATGGGAATCACTTTTCCAAGAGTGAGCCGGTTTGGCCTAGTGGTAAGGCGTTAGGCTGGTAAGCGGAAGGACCTTGGTTCGATACCGCTTCGGCTCATCTTTCTCTTCAAAAAGGTTGTGGTTTGTGGACACTGTCCTGTGACTTTGTCCATCATTTCTTACTGAAACATTAAAATGGCTCTCATCACTGCCCATCTTAATGCAGGAATCATTCTGATGGTGACACTGTAGCGATAGGTATATACTCTCCCTCTTCCCCCACCTCCGTACCCCCTCCCCCTTCTTCCCGTCCCTAATAAGCCTTATGGTTTCTGTGGACGTTAAGCACCATGTTTACTTTTCCAAGGTGAGCCGGTATGGCCTAGCGGTAAGGCGGTAGGGTGGTAAACAGAGGGACCTCGGTTCGAATCCGCTTCGGCTCTCTTTCTCTTCAAAAGTTGTGGTGTGTGGACACTGTCTTGTGACTTTGTCCCCTACAGTTATGAATCATTAAAATGGCTCTCATCGCTGCCCACCTTAATGCAGAAGTCATTCTGGTGATGACAGTGTAGCGATAGGTATATAGTCTCACCCTCCCCCCCCCCCACCTCCATACCCCCTTCCCCCCCTTCTCCCCGTCCCTAATAAGCCTTATGTTTTCTGTGGACGTTAAACACCATGTTTACTTACTTGCTTTTCCAAGAGCATCATCACAACTGATCTATGCAGCGGCAACGGCCGGTAGTCGATGCTAGGAGTGTGGGACACTATTCTACGACCCCAGGGAGGGAATGGGTTAACGTGGAAGCCGCAAGGTGTTTCATTTGGAGTGGTGGCCGTGACGACGGCAACGAGGGCGGAGCGGCTGCGTTAATGATGGTGTTCAGGAGGAAAAGGGGGGAAAAAAAGCCTTGAGACTTGGCATTGTGACAGAAGCCAACTGTTTCTCACTTGGCCCATAGAAACGAGTTTGATGAGGATATAATCAGCATAATCATACCATGTAAAGGCTCGCAGTTTGTTCCTATGTAAAGCAGCTGACCGTCTATCATTTTCGCTTTTCGGTCTGACCGAGCTCTGGTGGGAATAATTACTTGCATGGCTCAGTTTTCTTGGCCACGTCTGTCAGTATTAAGCCTAAGGCTTGGTGAAACTACACATAATTATTTCCTCTTCTTGATGCTCTAGATCTGACAATGTTTGTTACCAAGAACATTCATAATCGAGCACCTACAACAAGAAAGCTACATAGCTGATGGCATCATCGGTTTCGTTTCAGAAACGCCCTTCGCCAGTCAGTCTGATGCAAACAAACACATAGTCTGTAAACATAAGGACGTTGAGAGTTCAGTACATGCTACCCTACCGACTCGCTCAGAATGTGACTGTTTTCTTTCAGGGGCCGAAAAAACTTAACAGCAAAACGGCACGCTTTATCGACATCACCATCATCATCACCCCACTTCCCTCCCCCAGCCTCTCCCGTCCTCCTACCTCAACCTCGCCGGCATCATCACCTTTAAATCGCGTCATCTATAGGTAACACTCAAATAAGCATAGTTCATTGCTTTTGTGTTTCCTGTGCTTGTTTTTTGAGTTTATGATTACGACGTATGAATAAATTTTGGTTAAACCAAATCATGTGACTCACTAAAAATGGCAGTTCTACAGCACAAGTGGCATTGCAATGCACACCTTACTTGCTTTGGCGTTCGACCCACTCCACAGTTTCAACAGTAGCACAACAAAAGAGAAATGTCTACGATACCAGGTGACATTCAAGCTGACGTGAGTCACCAGGGTTACAGTGCAAAACGATCATCTGTAGACGGATCATCAGTCAAACATTTCAAGGGGTGCAGTTTCGTTTGCGCTGCCGTTCGGTAGCCAACCCTATAAATTCACCCTTCTTCTTCTCGTTTTTAATATCTAAAAAAGAAGAAGAAGAAAAAAGGCTTCTTTGCCATAAGCCAGTGAAAGGCAGACTCGCCATTTTAAGGCCACAGCTACAGCTAGCATTATGTAGCTAGCTACAGAAATAAACGCGGTTTCTGAATTTGGCCATCCGAGTGTTATATAGTAAATTCAAATCCAAGGGACATGCAACTAACGCACACATTGGTTAAATAAGGAACTACCGCTGTCCTGGGCACAAAATACACAGCAGAGCTGACACTGTTACTTGTAAACTTTGCTCGTCGTTGGTTTGGCAGGTAATTCTGAGTTTGCTAGGTATTAGCATTAGATCAATCCCTTAGCGTATGCAGACTGAGAGACTGAGAGAGAGTGTGTACTTATGTGTGTTTCGTGACATTGAGTTATTGAGATATATACAGTTCAATTCTTCGTTTTGTGTTAGTGTAAAAGATCGAACGGCAGCTTTAATTTCCCGCTGGGATGAATAAAGTACATTGTTATTGTTACTGTTAACTGCAGAAAAGAGTTCAGTTGGCATGCTCTTTGGCTGCCATATCTTTTTAATTTTTAATTTTCTATATTCAAAGTTGAACTGAAAAGGTCATATCAAGGAGTAAACACAAGTAACGGAAGACAAGTAAGTCTGATTCATTGTCAACCACCCCCACCCCAATACGTCAGTTTATGCTTGAAGATGATCGAGAACAAATGAAGTTGAATGAAGTGCAGGGCTGTAAATAAAATCCCTGGGTGGTATTAGGCAAATCACGTGTAGTTATTTTCTGACTTATTCAGGACTCAAAAGTAGGAACAATTAGTCTGTAATTAAATGACTGATGTAATGTTATTATGAGTGTTATTATGTAAAATTTAATTCGCAAATATGCAAAAGAAATCAACCCATCAATCAATGAACTGATCGACAGACAAAGTGAATGAATGAACGAATAAAAGAACAGCTCAAACAATGAAAAGGTTTACTTTGTGTATTTAGAGCCATAAACTGTTGAAAATTGACACACCTATTGATCCCTGTTAATCATCGAGTGTCTGAAATATAGCCACTTTCCTTTGCCAATAATATATCCCTGTGAAGTACCCAAATTTATAGCCGCCGTAAATAGTCTACGCGCGTTTACACTACACTTGCGCAAATGAAATGCTATGATTCTGGACAAAGCCTGCATTGCCTAGTTACTGTTATGTGTGTTCTGTGGACTGTTAAAAAAGTAATTGACAGTCATTATGTCATCGTTTTATTCTTTCTCTTTCTTTCTTTCTTTCTTTCTTTCTTTCTTTCTTCCTCTTCCTCCTCTTCCCCCTCCTTCTTCTTCTCCACATCCTCTTTATGTCTGTTCTCTCCGTCTGATCTCCGTCTGCCTGCCAGCCTGCCTGTCTCTGTTTGCCTGTCTCTCAGTATCCGGCCTCTGCCTAGTTATCATAAGCCGGATGCGCAGCCCTAACAATGATTCCCCTTATTTTGTTGTAGTCCCCAGCCCTCTTTATATAGGGGTTGAAAAAGATCTCTCTCTCTCTCTCTCTCTCTCTCTCTCTCTCTCTCTCTCTCTCTCTCTCTCTCTCTCTCTCTCTCTCTCCCCTTCATCCCCCCCCCCCCCCCCCCAATTTTTTTTTAAATCAAAAAAACGAAAAACAAAACAAACAAAAAAACAAAAAAACACGAAACAAAACCAAAACCATTATTGAAGGGTGTCGCAAAGCTGACAACATCCTCCCCCCCCCCTCCCCCAACCCCCCTGCAACCACCAATCACCCCCACCCCCACACCCCCATCCCTTCCCAGCAGCACACAGCGCGAGCCCAGCGACAGCTAATCGGGGGTAGGTTGTTACAGTTCCTCTATTATCCTCTTACAGCTGAATACCCGCCTGACAGAGGACACGGGTAGGGGAAGCAAAAAGCCCATACATCACTTCTGTCTATTCAGACGAAGGATTGCCTGTACTTGCATGGCGAGGATGCAGGTGCCAACAAAACTCTGGGATCTCATCCTTTGTTCTTCTTGTGCACGTTGTGGGCGTTTGGAGCGAGGTCCAGGTAAATGAGGAGGAGGAGGAGGAGGAGGGAAAGGAGGGGGAAGGGGATGGTGTTATAAAGGGAGATGAATGCGGGTACTTCTCTCCGTATTAAATTTTCCCTCCCATCACATAGTTCAGAAACTGTGTGAGAGTCGAGGTGGCCGTCCTGGGCTGTCCGTCCTAACGAGCCTTCTGGTTTCCGTGGACGTAAAGCTATATTGAACCATGCTTCGGCATTGGTCTCAGCTTGTCCCTAATATGTCAGCCGACATCCGAGGACATTAAGCGACACTATCTATTTTCCCTCCCATGCTGCATCCCCTTGTCTGCGGCTAAGCGGGGTTTAATGTTCCTGGAAATGATTTATTTGAAGTGTGAAGTAACTATGGCGCTTAACGTCCACAGAAATCATAAGGCTTATTAGGGACGGGGAGAAGGAGGGGAAGGGGGTATGGAGGTGGGCGAAGAGGGAGATTATATACCTATCGCAACACTGTCACCACAAGAATGACTTCTGCATTAAGATGGGCAGCGGAGAGAGCCATTTTAATGTTTTATTAATTGTGAGGGACAAAGTCACAAGACAGTGTCCACAGACCACAACTTTGGACGAGAAAGGAGAGCCGAAGCGGATTCGAACCGAGGTCCCTCTGCTTACCAGCCTAACGCCTTACCGCTAGGCCAAACCAGCTCAGTTTTTTTCGAAGTGTGATACAATTTGTTGAGCTTAGACCAGGGAGCAAGCAAACCCACCCATTTGTTAAACCCGTTCCCTGCCTTTATGACATGATGCTACCATGGTAAAATGTTTGCCAGCTGCGGGAAAGACATACAGTCCTGCTGGTATTCTGACTGTTCATGCATGCTAAGGAGCATGTGTGTGTGTGTGTGTGTGTGTGTGTGTGTGTGTGTGTGTGTGTGTGTGTGTGCTTAAATGTATAAGATTGAACGACAACTTTAATTTCCCGCTGGGATGAAAAAGTATATGCTATTGTTATTGTTCCTGCAGTAGAGTGTGCAGTATATTCTAATGTCCAAAGAAGCATATTGCTTTTGTGTTTCCTGTACTTCTTTGTTGAGCTTATGACTACGATGCATGAATAAATTTTGTTTAAACCAAAGAAGGGTAAGACTACCAGTGTTCGTTTTTTTTTTTAACGTGCTCACAAATGTAGACGCGGGTGACTGTACACGGGGGATGTACTGATGAACACCGTAGGCTAGAGAGTCTTCAGTGGACTGGTGTTGACTGCTGGCAGAAAACTCCGTTGACGCAACGGGGAATAGAACTCGCGTCTGCCTTTTCGGTCTGACGCTCTTCCAGCTGAGCTGTTCCGCTCCTCACACGACCGCATAAATGGTCCTCTACAGACCACTGCTTGTCATAGTTCAGGAGCTGTGTGAGAGTCGAGGTGCCCGTCCTGGGTTGTCCGTCCTAACGAGCCTTCTGGTTTCCGTGGACGTAAAGCTATATTGGATCATGCTTCGGCATTGGTCTCAGCTTGTCCCTAATATGCCAACTGACATCTGAGGACATTAAGCAACACTACCTACCTACCTACCAGTGAATTGAGAGTGAACTCGAACTCGAGCTCGAAAACTTTTATACTCAAGGATGGTAGCATTAGGTCCATTTGAACCTATCTAAAAGCCAGTCCTTGCTATACTACTGTGTGGTTTTATGAGTAACTTTAAAAGGAAAGGCGCTGGGTATCATATGATCACACTGTGTTCATCATTATCTATGAACCAGAAACTAGGTCGCCACGACAGTCATATTTTATAACAGTCTGTGCGTCAGATCATGGCAGAGGGAAGAAAGCACACACTGGGGGCAAAGTTGAACAGACACAGAACAGAAAGGCAAAAGACAGGGGGGGAAAAGGAAGGAAAAAAGTATAAAAATATATGTATGTCAACTCAGTCCACGCTAAAACTTCAGCCACAAACGTGGCTATGTATTGAAAGGTTCAGAGTTAACTCTCACTTGGCTCGTAACAGGGGGGCTGTCGGGTTCCGCTTCTACTACTGTGGGTCATTCAAGCGAAAGGAAGCTCAAACGGGCGGAGATGGATCTGAAGTCAAACTCGCCCCACACTAAACCAACCCAGCACAAAAGGTGAACGTCTATAACTAGGGAACGCACTCAGTTTGACCTGTGTCGAGGACAAATGGCAACACGCTGGGAGAAGGTGAAGAATTATCTCAAAGGACTATATACTCTGAGGCTGGGGGCAAGGGTCACAGATACGAATTGTGTTCAGTGCCTATGACTGCAGGGAGAGAGAGAGAGAGAGAGAGAGAGAGAGAGAGAGAGAGAGAGAGAGAGAGAGGTTCGATACATAATTTGATTCTGGACAAAGGGTTGACCCATTTTACATCCAAATTAGAATTTCCAGTTAACTGACACGTTTTCCTAGCTTTTCTTACTTTTTAAAATGTCTTTCTGTCAACATGCGTGATGATCAGACAGAACTATAACTGACTGTGAATGCAGTCCTATTATTCGCTAAAAAGGATCATTCTGTTTGTAATAATGCAGTCGATCAAACAAACAAAGAAAAACAACAGCAAAAATCTCCTTTTTTATCCAAGCACATCATTGGGGCATTTATTTAGAAAAAGGCACCCATCCATTATAATATACCTTTCATTAACTCTTTCACATTTCTTTGCATCGGTAATGTCATTTGGTTGTTGTTGTTGTTGTTGTTGTTGTTTTACACGACACTTCTCATCACACAATTGAAGCATGAGCAGAAACTCATTCTTGACCTAACTTAATTATTTACTGTATGGATATGTGCATACGAAGAACAATAATATCTACTTTGAATTCGATTGGATAGTTGTGTGTGTGTGTGTGTGTGTGTGTGTGTGTGGTGTGTGTGTGTGTGTGTGTGTGTGTGTGTGTGTGTGTGTGTGTGTGTGTGTGTGAACAACGACAAAATCTTACTAAAGTTTAATGTAGTATCCCTTATTGGATTCACAAAATATGATAATCACGGTACCTGGTAATATTGGAATTAAAAACTGCGATTCATGCAGTTTGATTAATTACAACAACAACAAAATGACTGGAGTGCTACGTGCTCTTATGAGCAGATTAAAAATCAGGACGAAGGGTGGTAGTTGACCCCTTCACTGCCATGAAGTCACTTGAAAACGACAATGCAAAATTTGAAACTCGTAACTGTTTCTGTCTTCTTTTTTACACTAGCACGTGAAAGGATTTTCATCGAAACACACACAATTGAAAGTAGATATTATAGGAGCAGAAAATACATTGTTTGTAGGCGCGTCCGGGCATCTTTCAGCCCGGAAATGTTGTCGGCTGGTGGCAGTGAAGGGGTCAAAATTAAAAGGCAGTGCTAAATCTAGTTTTGCCCTTAAATTTTTTTAAATAGTTGATTTGCATACTTTTACCACTGCTAATCTGAGCTGTTTAATTGCTCAACGTTGTAATTGGACTTTGGTGACCCAGAGGACAACTTTTCATTGGTTGTGAATAATGAACTTCTTTTAACTTAATTTGAATTTAGGCTGAATTGGTGCACAACCTATGGGTAAAACGTTCATCTGGTTACCCATACCATACTACTTCTATTATTACTTATGCAGCGGTCGCTACGACTACTACTACTACTACTGGTAGACTATCACTTCCACCACCCCTTACTACCACTACTACACTATTGCCACCATCATCACCACTACAACCTACTGCCGCTACAACCTGCCGTCTCCTGCTACTACTGCTACTACTACCACTACTACGGCCATTGCTTTCACGCGATCCTGTATTAAAAACGAAAGACCGTGCAATATAGACGTTACCACTAAACATTCGGGGCGCTTTCGTTGTGGCACAGGGGGCATTTTCTTTTTTAAATAGCTGCTTTCAGTTACTACTTTCTTTGACAAATAGCGAAGGCCCGCGTTTTTCCTTTTACGCGCGCACGTTGGTTCAATGAACAACTTTGGAACACTTTTCAATAGATTTCTTTGACCCCCCCCCCCCACACACACACACATCTCCCTCCTCTTCCTCTATGCTGCTGTCTGAATTCTTTGCCACTTCCATTGACTGCTGTCACCACACGTGCACAAGAATTGACACGTTTCGCTTAAAGAGACCTGCCGTCAGACTTCTGGTGCTTAGAAATCACATGTACGGGACCAGCGTTAATACACGAACCGATACGGCACTTTAAGACACGCGTTTATTCACCAACAGCCAGACGCGTCCTGGGGCGACTCTGTGCGGCTGAGGGGACGCTAAAATCCTAGAACTAACTAAGAGCATGTTATCTCATTTTATTTGACATTTTATATGAATACTTGTTGAGCGCCTCATCCCGAGATGTGCCCTAAACACTTCACAGTGGTAACTATAGCGCTGTTCTCTGCTTCCGAGCAGACCCACTGCGCTCTAGTCGTGTGTGACTAAATGGGTGACTGCAGCTTTACTCAGCCTGTTTTCATTATTCACCCAAGTGGTCACAACGCTGTTTGGTTGTTACATGGCTGGTGCCACGTGAAACTGCTCCTGCCTTGGCACACGTTCTCTGTGCTCCACACAGTCATGCACCAGTTTGTTACAGTGTCGCGTTATTCGAAGCCACAGACGTAAGCTGTATGTGTGTTTAGTTGTAACCTGCCACATGCACCTTTGGAAGAATGACATGGATCTTTTACATGCTACTGCGGTAACTCGGGGGTGGAACGAATACCGAAATAAAAGTCAGCACAGAAAGCTGACCCTGGAGAAGAAAATTCTCCCGCCGCTCGCGTTCCTGCCGAGACTCGAACCCGAGACCTTTCGATCACGAGTCCGAAGCTTTACTACTGAGCTATTCCCGCTCCCCGCATGTCATCATCGATGAAAATATGTGACAGGTAAATAGATATGTCAAAATTCTTATCACATGCAAATTCCTTTCTCAAAACAAATCTACAAAATCAGGTCACACAAAAGTATCGTACAAAGCATAGAAACGCAAACATCAAACACAATTTTCTGAAGAGTCAATCGGTCCCTTGGATGCTGCTTTACAACAACAATAACAACAACAACAGCAATAACATATAAGGCATATATAATAAGAAGAGAACAAGAACATATTCTGATTTAAAAATCCCCTAATTAATCTTGTATATCTCCCAATTCTGTCCTTCACCAGGTATGCAACAGCCCCTGTAAGTTGGGACGAAATGTGAGCCGGTTTGGCCAAGCGGTAAGGCTGGTAAGCAGAAGGACCTCGGTTCGATACCGCTTCCTAAGTAAGTAAATGGTGCATAACGTCCACAAAAACCATAAGGCTTATTAGGGACGGGGAGAAGGGGGGGAAGGGGGTATGGAGGTGGGGGGAGAGGCTCTCCTTCCTCTTCGAAAAGGTTGTGGTCTATGGACAGTGTCTTGTGACTTTGTCCCTCTCAATTAATGAAACATTAAAATGGCTCTCATCGCTGCCCGTCTTAATGCAGGAGTCATTCTGGTGGTGACATGATGAAGTGATGCTTAATGTCCTCAGATGTCGGCTGATATATTAGGGACAAGTTGTGACCAATGCCGAAGCACGGTTCAATAATTCTTTACGTCCACGGAAACCAGAAGGCTCGTTAGGACGGACAGCCCAGGACGGCCACCTCGACTCTCACACAGCTTCTGAATTATGTGGCGGTGACAGTGTAGCGATAGGTATATATACTATCTCCCTCTTCCCCCACCTCCATACACCCTTCTACCCTTCTCCCCGTCCCTAATAAGCCTTATGGTTTTTGTGGACGTTAAGCACCATGTTTACTTACTTACTTACTGTTGGGACGAAAATGTGGCTATCCTCGTAGGCTACTTCCCCTGGATGTGGATCTCTCCATGCCATGGGAATCTGAGGTGGTTAGTATTAAAACAATTACGGGAGTCTCTTTGCTTTCATATCGTGCATAGTATTGTACAGTGGAATCTTGCAGTTAAGTTTTGCACTGTATGTCTGCATAAGTGTCACCGATTAGTATGTTAATGAAACGTATCAGGAATGGTTTGTGTCAGTTTATCCCATGCCGGCCGCCCACACGTAATTATTCGTTACACCTTGAGGAGAAGATGGATAGTGCAGTAACGAGAGAGAGAGAGAGAGAGAGGGAGGGGGGCAACAGAGAGAGAGAGAGAGAGAGAGAGTCACAGCGTCGAGCGCGTGCGTTGCTCTTGTAACTGTGACTGTTTCTAAGCTCAGTGAACTGACAAACAAATAAAGTCAAACATGAACCACAGCACGCTACACGAAGTGACCCGAAGCGGACGGAAGTGGGCCTTCTCCTCCTCCAGAGCTTTCGTTCGTTCGAATGTCGCCGGCCAGACGACACTGAACCCGTTTCTCGGTCGAGGGCAAAGCCCACGAGAGTGACGCGCGCAATGCTCGCGCTACCGACACGCTCCTAGCTCGTGCAAGACAAACGCCGCCTGGTGGTCGGGTAGAAGACACGCGCTCCGGCCACCCCCTCCCCACTCTTCTCTTACCCCCTCCTCCTACGTGATCTAGCAAAGTGGGCGAGGGGTTGTTGCCGAAGGGAGGCGGGCTGTACCCCTCCCTTTCTTTCTAACAGGGCAACCCCGGACCCGGCCGACCGGCCTATCTAAACAGCTTTTTTCGCTGCCGCTTTTTGGGGGGCTTTTTGTTTTGTTTCGCTTACCTTCAGTTATGCAGCTTTTAAGGTCAAAGACCGAATGGGAGTTTTTTTTTTTTTTTTTTTTTTGAAAACCGGTTCGGGTGTTTTTTGAATTCTTAAAACGTGTCATGGTTGCCGTCTTTTTTTTTTTTTTTTTTTTTTTTTAACATACGTATGTTCTTCCGCGCCGCCCTTCCCCCACCTTTCTATTCACATGTGTACCCAAGTACATTCCACTGTACCAATGAATCCCCCCCGCTCCCCCCCCCAACACACCTTTCTACACACATGTGTACCAAGTACATTCCACTGTACCAGTGAATTCCCCCCCCCCCCCCCCCCCCCACACCTTTCTACACACATGTGTACCCAAGCACATTCCTTACTGTATTCCCCCCCCTCCCCCCCCCCCCCCCAACCTTTCTATACACATGTGTACCCAAGCACATTCCACTGTACCAATGAATTCCCCCCCCCCCCCACCACACACCCCCCTTCCTGTTACCAAGTACATTCCACTGTACCAATGAACCCCCCCCCCCCCACCACCACCACCACCACCACCTTTCTACATCGTCACCAAGACACAATGAATCCCCCCCCCCCCCCCCCACCACCCCTTTCTACACATGTGTACCCAAGCACATTCCACTGTACCAATGAATCCCCCCCCCCCCCCCCCCCCACACACACACACCCTTTTACACACATGTGTACCCAAGTACTTTCCACTGTACCAGTGAATCCCCCCCCACCCCCCGACTCCCCGCCACTTTTTAACTGAAGGCACACATACAGCCCCCCCTCTCTTTCTCCTCCTCCTCCTATATAACCCTGTCCTTTCTATTCCCATCTAAATTATCAGGATTCCATGTGGGGAGAGAGAGAGAGAGAGAGAGAGGAGAGAGAGAGAGAGAGAGAGAGAGAGAGAGAGGAGAGAGAGAGCTCGAAAAGTTTATTTTACAAGGATTGTAGTTTAGGTTTAGTCAAAAACCTGTCTAACAACTAGTGCTTGCTAAGCTACTGATGAGAGAGAGAGAGAGAGAGAGAGAGAGAGAGAGAGAGAGAGAGAGAGAGAGAGAGAGAGAGAGAGAGAGAGCTGCTTGATAACTGTCATTTCAGCATAAGCAGTTTGTTCCTTTGTCGCTCCGGTCTCGTCCGTTGCTCCTCGTGCGTGCGCTCGTGCACTTAAAATAAATCATTTGCATGACCGACGCGTAAGATGTCAGCGAGCACCTGCCTCAGTTTCGATTAGGGGCTACAATGAAAACAGCTTGAGAGAGAGAGAGAGAGAGAGAGAGAGAGAGTTGGTGTGTGTGTGTGTGTGTGTGTGTGTGTGTGTGCGTGCGAGATATATTTATCACTTTAAATAAGGATGTAGCCCTCTCAAAACGTGCTGTCTAAGACGACCGGTGTTTCGCTAACAGGTGTGTGTGTGTGTGTGTGTGTGTGTGTGTGTGTGTGTGTGTGTGTGTGTGTGTGTGCGTGCGTGCGTGCGTGCGTGCGTGCGTGTGTGTGTGCGTGCGCGCGCGTGTATGTGTGTGTGTGTGTGTGTGTGTGTGTGTGTGTGTGTGTGTGTGTGTGTGTGTGTGTGCGTGGTTGGGTTTTTCCAAGTATTCATCTGTTTTAGAAGTGCCTGAATCTTTCGTGTTTTGTTTTTTTCTTTTGGGGTGGGGGTGGGGTGGAGTGTGATCGGTATGGCTGTGGAGAAATTTAAAACTGACGTGAATATGTCGACGCCCCAGAACACGATAGGCCTACGCAGATCGTATGACAGTCAACTTTTTTTCAAGGTATTCACTTTAGATTTTGTTGTGCCTACGTACTTCAAGTTACACAAATAATTCTGTGTAACCTAACACGTAGAAACTCCAAGTATTTCATACAGTCTGCGGTGGGGCGTGCTGAATACTATTGCTTCATTAAAATGTAGTCAGTTTTTGCATCAGACGCCTATTAAAATAAAAAATAAAATAAAAATATATAAAATGCTGCAACGCCGACAGATACCGACAGATACCCTTGGCGTAGAAAGTGGGACAGATACTGAATAATGGAGGTTGGGTGGTTAATCTTGCTTAACGCCAAGATGTGTCCGAAGAAGTAATGGTGAGAAAGACTACAGTTGGCGGAGTTTTGATTGCGTCTTTGACTTATGGTTTAAGCAAAGTTTATTTACATTCTTGAAAATATGGAAAAATCCAAATCGTTACATGAGCATTAAACAAGATAAGCTTATAGTAAACACGCACAAGCATAATTTACTAAATTCATTTTGCAACAACGGGTATGTTTATGTTAAACAATATGAAAGCAACAAAAAGCAGTCAAAGAGAGAGAGAGAGAGAGAGAGAGAGAGAGAGAGAGAGAGAGTCTTTGACTTATGACGGTAGCTAATTGTTCTTCAGTACTGAGGTGACCCTGTGTGTTGACAAGATGTTAATATCCAGTTACTAACCAAAACAATACTGTGTGTACCGGTATCTCTAGTCACTGAATGGAAACCTACAACTAGGTACCCGCTATCTCTAGTCACTGGAGGGTAACCTGTAACAATGTACCCGCTATCTCTGGTCACTGAATGGAAACCTACAACTAGATACCCGCTATCTCTAGTCACTGGAGGGTAACCTGTAACTATGTACCCGCTATCTCTGGTCACTGAAAGGAAACCTACAGCTATGTACCCGCTGTCTTTGGTCACGGAAGGGAAACCTACAACAAGGTACCCGGTATCTGGTCACTGAATGGAAACCACCTATAACTATGTACCCGGTATTTCTGGTCAATGAAGGGAAACCTACAACTAGGTACCCGGTATCTCTAGTCAATGACAGGAAACCTGCAACTATGTACTCGTTACCTCTGGTCACGGAAGGGAACCTACAACAAGGTACCCGGTATCTCTGTTCACTGAAGGGCAACCTACAACTATGTACCCGGTATCTCCAGTCACTGGAGGGTAACCTATAACTATGTACCCGCTATCTCTGTTCACTGAAGGTCAACCTACAACTATGTACCCGCTATCTCTGGTCACTGAAGGGCAACCTACAACTATGTACCAGCTATCTCTGGTCACTGAAGGGCAATCTACAACTATGTACCCGGTATCTCCAGTCACTGGAGGGTAACCTATGACTATGTACCCGCTATCTCTGGTCACTGAAAGGAAACCTACAATTGTATACCCACTATCTCTGGTCACTGAAGGGAAACCTACAACTATGTACCCGGTATCTCCAGTCACTGGAGGGTAACCTATAACTATGTACCCGCTATCTCTGGTCACTGAAGGGAAACCTACAACTATGTACCCGCTATCTCTGGTCACTGGAGGGTAACCTATAACTATGTACCCGCTATCTCTGGTCAATGAAGGGCAACCTAAAACTATGTACCCGCTATCTCTGTTCACTGAAGGTCAACCTACAACTATGTACCCGGTATCTCTAGTCACTGGAGGGTAACCTATAACTATGTACCCGCTATCTCTGGTCACTGAAGGGCAACCTACAACTATGTACCCGGTATCTCCAGTCACTGGAGGGTAACCTATAACTACGTACCCGCTATCTCTGGTCACTGAAAGGAAACCTACAATTGTATACCCGCTATCTCTGTTCACTGAAGGGCAGCCTACAACTATGTACCCGCTATATCCAGTCACTGAAGGGTAACCTATAACTACGTACCCGCTGTCTCTGGTCACTGAAAGGAAACCAACAATTGTATACCCGCTATCTCTGTTCACTGAAGGGCAACCTACAACTATGTACCCGGTATCTCCAGTCACTGGAGGGTAACCTGTAACTACGTACCCGCTATCTCTGTTCACTGAAAGGAAACCTACAACTATGTACCTGGTATCTCCAGTCACTGGAGGGTAACCTGTAACTACGTACCCGCTATCACTGGTCACTGAAAGGAAACCAACAATTTAACCCGCTATCTCTGGTCACTGAAAGGAAACCAACAATTGTATCCCGTATCTCGTCACTGAAAGGAAACCAACAATTGTATACCCGCTATCTCTGGTCACTGAAAGGAAACCAACAATTGTATACCCGCTATCTCTGGTCACTGAAAGGAAACCAACAATTGTATACCCGCTATCTCTGGTCACTGAAAGGAAACCAACAATTGTATACCCGCTATCTCTGGTCACTGAAGGGAAACCACCTATAACTACGTTGCTAATCAAAGACAACCAGCGTATTTATAACTACAGAGAGTCGTCGACACGTATGTACGATTGTGTTTGTTTGTGTGTGTGTGTGTGTGTGTGTGTGTTGTGTGAGAGAGAGAGAGAGAGAGAGAGAGAGAGAGAGAGAGAGAGAGAGAGAGAGAGAGAGAGAGAGGAGAGAGAGAGAGAGAGAGAGAGAGAGAGAGAGAGAGAGAGAGAGAGAGAGAGAATTTTAAACACATTATCATCTGTACACCAAGCTGAAAATGGCGGAGTAATATTGGCACTGTTTGTGAACATATTGTCTGCAAAACTCTTCTTCTTTTTTTTCTTTTCCCGAGTGGAATAGAAAACAAACAACCCCACCACAACCACCCCTCAAAAAGAAAAAAGAAAAAAAAAGAAAGAAAAAAAGCGATCAGAGACAAGAATTATGCTACTGACAAGCGTCTCTCTGGTGTTTTGCCTCAGGCGTCGTGAGCACGTGCCACCCGTGTCAGGACTGTGAGTACTCGTTTTCAAGATTCAATATAACATAAAAGGTGCATTTCTAAGCGAATTTTTTTAATGTCAAGAGTTCTTATCTAAGTTTGGAACTTTACTCCTCGGGTTGGAAAATTTAAACCTGTATTTATTGAGAAAACATTCCTTTAAGGCAGATTTTTAAAAAGTTGTGTTTAAATGGGTGTAACATTTAATTTAGTCGACATTGCCGGACACTGAAAATTCTAAATTAACTGCTATTGGATGTTACGGGTTAACGTTGACCAAGGCTTAATTAAGACCAATCTTGGACGTAGATCGTAAGCTGCGTATACCACCGCACCACCGCTTCAGCTGTTTTCAATACTATACTCTTTTGCACGATGCATTTACTTTGCCGTGGAGACTAAACTTTCACACTAAACTTGAAGTAATAAGGGACAAATCATTTATTCAGACCACGAAGCGAGAAACTCCTTTAGACGATAAGATAAGGCACGGCGACGACTGAGCTTTTGTTGGTTTTGTACGTTCTTGGACCCAGTGGTGAGTCACGTGCTGTGTCAGAAGACCAGAGAGTCGCACACAGTATACCACAGGGAAACAGGGTGGATGTTTTGACAGCTAATTCAAGGATTTGTGTCAAAATGTCTTAAGGCTTTTTTTCTTCTTCTGCTTTCTTCTCCAGATATCAGCTTTTGTCAGACATTGTCAAACAGTATTTAACTGGAAAACTGCTTGAAAGTATTTTCTTTCATTCGTATGTTAATTTGTAAGCACTGGGATACTATCTCTTATGTACATGTATGCAATACATGTCTGAATGTGTGTGTGTGTGTGTGTGTGTGTGTGTGTGTGTGTGTGTGTGTGTGTGTGTGTGTGTGGAGAGAGTTTGTGTGCAGTGTGTGCGTACGTGCGTCCGCGTGCGCGCGCGCACACACACACGCGCGCGCGCACGCACGTACGCACACACCACACAAAAACACCGCACGTACGCACACACCGCCCCCCCCCCCCCCCCTCCACAGACACAGACACAGAAACAGACACACACACACGTTTGTAAAATACTACAATATCATTTTTTGCCAACTGCACACACACATACACACACACACACACACACACACACACATACACACATACAGGCGCGCGCACGAGAGAGGTAGTAGTGGAGGTGGGGAGCGGACACTTAATCATTCACGCTTGTACATGATCGCTGAAAGCAAGGGAGCACGTGCCGTACAGTTAATAACATCTAGATCACAAGCCGTCATCAATCATAATTTTTGCTGACAGACGCTAACAAAGTCACACGACAGCGCGATACATAGGACGACTGACGGCGAGTCAGACCACTCGCCCGCCCGAGTAATTCAATACAGCACTATGAAAACCTAACACATTCAAAAGCGATCATGAAATTTCACTCGGAGAGAAAAATAGTTCCCGACTAATACAGAAATAAATAAACATTTCATTGGGGCCATGCGGTGCTATTTCCCTCATTCACTTTTTATGTATATATATTTATGTTTATTATTATTATATCTGTAATGAAACTATTGAATGTGTGACGCTGAATGAGTATTATACGGTATAAAGAACATTCTACACAAAGTAAGAAGTCTACATCCTCTGTATGCACGCTTATCAGGTCGACGGGTCTGGCGATCTTGTAGATTAATTCGATCTGTCGCCACATATTACGCGCATGTAGTCGAATCAACTTCAAAGCAAATGATCCTTTCAAAACATGTTTTGCCCGGGGGGTTGTCTGCTGGGTTTTTTTCTTTCTTTTTTTTTTCTTTCTCAGCCGGGCAAAACATGTTTTTAGCTTGCAAGAGCTTACATGCGTGCACTGTGTGTATCTGGCGCTCTGACACGCAAGGCTTTGTGTGGAAGTTGTTTTATAATAATAATAATGGAAATTTGTAAAGCGCCTACCCTGCGGCTCAAAGCGCTATATATACATATTTTTTATTCATTCATTCATTCATACTCCACCACATGGGCAGCCACAAGCCATCTTCGGAGGATTTATTTCCATTCCTGGAGGGTGGATGCAGCTGTGCCAAAAGCTTGCCACGGCTGAAGATGGTCCACACATAAGTAGGTCAGTGCAACGCATAACAACATTTTAATGTAGCCTTGGTGTTCTTGCTGGTGTCAATGTGTTTATGTCACAGCGAGATAGTCCTTTTATTGTTTTTGTTTTTTCGATTCATTCTCGGGCGATTATTGCTGTTTGCCGCAAAGGTCATAGGGCGAAACACGAATCAAAGTACGAGTGAGAGTCTGATTCACAGTACTCTGCACACGTCGAGTTTCTGCCGGAAATTGTCCAGGGAGAAAAAAGCAGAAGGAAAAAGCTGAAAGACGCAAGAAAGCAGAGAAAAAAGTTCTTGAGAAGGCTGTATAGTTCCTTTAAGCAACTGGATGATCCATAAAATGGCCTGAGATTTTCTGATACTAAAAATAATTATCTGTGTCGGTTGTTACACACAACAGATAAGGGGCTGGGGGGGGGGGGGGGGGGGGGTGGGGGGGGGGGGGGGGGGACGGGGGTTGTCAGTTTCATTGTTTGTTGTGCTGGGTCATGAGAGGGGTGGTGGGTGGATCGTGTATATTATAATATAATTACCCCTCCGAACTGATGTACTTGACGCGCTTCGAAAATAACAAGATCAAGGTCATGCACTGGTAGAGACTGACAGAGAAAATCGGGTTCTTATCAACACGCGACTACAGAGAAAGAGAGAGAAAAAAAATCGTCAATCAGGTCCCGGAGTTATGACCCCGTCGCTATCTCCAATGTTGCGCAGCTGTATTCAAATGAAGGCTACGTAATACGACCAGGCATATCTGCTTGTGGAAGAGAGAGAGAGAGAGAGAGAGAGAGAGAGAGAGAGAGAGAGAGAGAGAGAGAGAGAGAGAGAGAGAGAGAGAGAGAGAGAGAGAGAGAGATCAAGCGTGCAGAGAGAAGTAACATGTCAATATTTGCGTTGACCTTAGCAACTTCAGTCTGTCCTCAATTCGGTCGGGTCGGCAGCATGTAGTGCGTGTGTGTGCGTGTGCGTGTGCGTGTGTGTGTGTGTGTGTGTGTGCGTACGTGCGTGCGCGTGTGCGTGCGCGTGTGCGTGCGCGTGCGTGTGTGTGTGTGTGTGCGTGTGCGCGCGCGCGCGCGCGCGCGGTGCGTGTGTGTGCGTGTGTGTGTGTGTGTGTGTGTGTGTGTGTGGTGTGTGTGTGTGTGTGCGTGCGCGTGCGTGTGCATGTTTTAAATTATTTATATGAACACTTCTTCATCGCCTCACCTTGAGATGAGCCCTAAGCGCTTCACAGTGGCAACTATAGCGCTATTCTCTGCTTCCGAGCACACCCACTCCGCTGTAGTCGTATTATGCGACTCTGAATGAGTGACTGTAGCTGTAAGATCTACACAGCGCGTTCCGAATATCCACCAAAGCGGTTGCAGCATTGTTTTAATTTGTAACACTATCACACACCCTACATACAAAACAAACAATTGCCGCCACCTAAATAAAATAACTCAAACACGATAGTCTAGTTTTTCCTCCTGGTCTTCTATTCCATTTCTTCGTACTATACTTGAAATCAACAGTCAATCAGTTCCAACATTTTTCATCAAAGAAAATCAAATACAAGAGACAATTTCTAATCAGCTCCTGTCATGTCCCTATAGTCTAGGCCCAGCTTGCGCTCCCGCTTTCACTACCGCTATCAGTTCATAGCTTCTGCTCCGCATGCTAAGCCTAAAGCTAGCCTGATCTGTCCCATAAGCCCGTTCTTAACTGGGCGAATGTTTGTTCGCCGAACATACTTCGGACAGTTCGATGAACTATGATTCGTTTCTTAATTGAACTTTTAGTTCGCCGAACATGGTTCGGACAGTCCCAACTTTACTCGTTCTCATCTGGCTCGTAATGAGATGCAAGCTTCGGCCCGAACTTGCGGCAGACGCGCAGCAGACAGCATGATCGAAAATGTAGGCTAAAGTCAAGTCAAATCAAGTCAGTATACTTTCAATACCCTCACAGGGTAATTCATTCTGGGTCTCCGAGACAAGGCTGCGCCTCCCACAAGTCAACAAATAAACAAATTCCCTCCGAAGCGAGTGGAGAACCTAGCGACACCGTCATCCATTTTTATTTTTTCTTCATCCACAGGAGAGCTCTGCTCCAGCAATCAGAGGCAATGATCGTCGAATAGGGGAATGTTCCCAGAACATGTTGAGCGAAGCTTTTAGGACCCGAATATAGCTTCGACGAATACTTCCAACTAGGTTCGCGAAGAAAAGTTGGCCCAATTAAGAACCAACTAGCTTCGCCGAATACTTCAACTAGGTTCGCGAAGAAACATTCGCCCAATTAAGAACGGGCTTAAAGCCGAGCCATAGCTAACCTGAGCTTATTTCATTCCTTCTTTTATACTCTCTCGCCGTATCTCCTTGATCATTTGTCCGTCACGATTTATGGATGTCTTCCTTAGTACGAGGATGATCGTTAAATCGTACGGCCCTGTAGAGGCGCCGATGGTAATGGTCAAAAAGTGCACCGACCAGATGGACAAATTCGATATACAACGAGCCCCCACAATCAGCGAGGACGGTCTTCAACCGAATAGCCCCGCGAGGCTCTCGGCGCTACTGTTGGAGGGGGCACAACACCATTGTGTTACAAATTGTTACAGGGCTGGTGCCACGTGCATGCGTTAAGTAAAAATGGTGCTTAACGTCCACAGAAACCATGAAGCTTATTAGGGACGGGGTGCAGGCGTGTATGATGATGATTGCTTTTATATAGCGCTATTCTCCGCTCTCGAACAGACTCACTGCGCTCACATGTGATTCTACATGAGTGACTAGCTTTTCATAGCGCGTTTTTGAATATCCACCGAAGTGATGTACTTACAACGCTGGCATTGCTGGTGCCACGTGAAACTGTTGCCGTCTCGGCGCAAGTTCTGTATACACCATAGAACCATGCACCATGTCACTTCAGGCAAAGCCACATACGTAAGATGTATGCGTGTTTACCTGTAACCTGCCACCTGCACTTTTGACCGGGATCTTTTAGGTGCTACTGCGGTAACACGGGGGTGGAACAGATACGGAAATGAGAGTCAGCACAGAAAGTTGACCCTGGAGAAGAAAATTCTCCCGCCGCTCCTGCAGGGATTCGAACCCTCGACCTTTTAATGACGAGTCCGGCGTTCTAACCACTGAGCTATCCCGCTCCCCGTGTGTACACGAGTGCACGAGTGCACGTATGTATGTGTGCGTGCGTGCGACTGCTCTCGCCCGCGTGCATGCTATTTGTGTCTGTGCTTGTGTGTAAGTATGTGAGTTGGGATCCCAGTGGTACTGATGGGGACCGTGATCCCAGGAGTCAGGGGAAGAGGGAGACTATACCTAACGCTACACTGTCACCACCACAATGACTCCTGCATTAAGATTGGCAGCGGTGAGCGCCGTTTTAATGTTTCATTAACTGTGAGGAGAAACAGATTTATGAAGAGAGGGACTCGAAGAGCCGCAAGCCGAATTGAACCGAGGGAGGTCCTTCTGCTTACCAGCCTAACGCCTTTACCGCCAGGCCAAACCGGCTCACTGGTTGTTTTGCATGCTATTTGCGGTCTCTCTCTCTCTCTCTCTCTCTCTCTCTCTCTCTCTCTCTCTCGATCTCTCTAGAGAGAGAGAGACAGACAGAGAGAGAGAGATCGCCTTCTTGGACATAATATCTACACAGGACGTTTCGCTGAAAAGAAGTGATCTCGGCCCGATCCTCTTACGACAGCTAGAGGCTTCGTGTGTCTCTGTGCCCGTGCGTGTCAACACAGCAGACAAAGCGGCGTGGTTACCGCGCTCCTGTCTAACCTCAGGCAGGTGCACAGCACGCGACGATACCCCCAACCCACCCTACCTCCCTTTGCACGCGACTCACACACTTGTCCCCGAAACTCAATTAAGGGTGGATCCGGGGGACTTGCAGCGAGAAACCATACCCCTTACCCCCCCCCCCCCCCTCTTCCACCGCCACCATGAAAGATAATAATGTAACACGACTGCGAGGGTTTTCTTTTCTTTCTTACGTTAGGTATTAGGAGGCTATATCCCCACCCCTCCCACCTCCACCCCCCTCCCCACCACAGAGAGAGAGAGAGAGAGAGAGAGAGAGAGAGAGAGAGAGAGAGACTCCCCACGCCCTACCCCATTCCCCCCACCAATTGACCAAAAGAAGAAGAAGAAGAAGAAGAAGAGAGAGAGAGAGAGAGAGAGAGAGAGAGAGAGAGAGAGAGAGAGAGAGAGAGAGAGAGAGAGAGAGAGAGAGAGAGAGGTGTTAAACAAATCTTTTTTTACGCTGTACAGTTACTGGGTTAGTTCCTGTTTTAGAACTCTTTCTAGACGCCAGTTATTTCCTTCACTGTGTAAAGAAAGAAACACACACACACACACACACACACACACACACACACACACACTCCTCTCTCTCTCTCTCTCTCTCTCTCTCTCTCTCTCTCTCTCTCTCTCACACACACACACACACACACACATACACACATGGTGCTTTAGAGTTTTCGTTGCTCGGTCGCTGAACTTCGGATTTGGGCTCCGACTAAATCGTGTTTGCGGTTCTCAATCTTGGTTCAGCCATAATTATGACACTGCTGACTTATCGGCCCTGGGTCGTTTTTGAAATTTTAATGTCTGTTACAGTGTTAGCGTTCCTCATCTAATACCCAGAGGTTCACCCAAGTTGGGCGAGAAGTAGTGTGTGCAACCGTCTCCCTGCTTATTAGGGAGAGGGAAAGGGGGAGGGGGGTATGGAGGTGGGGGAAGAGGGAGATTACATACCTATCGCTACACTGTCACCACCACAATGACTCCTGCATTAAGATGGGCAGCGATCAGATCCATTTTAATGTGTTATTAATTGTGAGGGACAAAGTCAGAAGACAGTGTCCACAGACCACAACTTTTGAAGAGAAAGGAGAGCCGAAGCGGATTCGAACCGAGGTTCCTCTGCTTACCAGCCTAACGCCTTACCGCTAGGACAAACCGGCTCACGGTACATACTTTTGCACGTACAAGTTAACGTAAGAGTGTTAGCTGCAGTCCGACTTTGGTGATTTCAGTAGTGGTGTTTGTTATATCATGAAGATTAGATTACTGTATCTAAAAGTAATTCCGACATCGAACTCTTAACACAGCAAACATTGTGCTTCAGCTCCGGTGGACGTTGTGCAGCTATCCGCCTTTAACTTCATTTGCACCTCGTGCATACGGGCCCAGATTGTATTGCTGTTGTTGCTGTGAAAGTTGTTTTTGTTTGGCTGGTTGGATTTTTTGTTTATTTATCTGTCTCTGTCTCTGTGTCTGTCTGTCTGTTTGTCTCTCTGTCTCTGTCTCTCTGTCTCTGTCTGTCTGTCTGTCTGTCTCTCTCTGTCTTAGTGTCTGTCTCTGTGTTTGTGTCTGTCTGTCTCTCGGTCTCTGTCTCTCCCTCTCTATCTCTGTCTCTGTCTGTCTCTCTCTCTCTTTCGTTCGCTTGCTCTCGCTCTCCCCCCCCCCCCCCCCACCCCACCCCCATATCTTCTTCACTTTTGTTGCTGTTGATTGGTGGGTGGATGTTTTGTTTGGTTTGCATGCCGATTTTTTTCAATGTCGGACTATTTGCTCTTTGTACACGTGGACCTCGACCGGAGAGCCCGATGCGGCTTATCGAGAACCAAGTGCAAAAGCTACTTCGTTAAATATTTCAGGAAGTTTTCGTATTTCTGCAGTAGGATAAACTGTCATTCCTATGAGCGCGCCCTTACGCTGACAGAGAAATCTATTGTTGTTGGATAAGTCCCAGTTATCCACGAGTTAGGTTAACTCCATGCATGAACCATGGGCATTAATTTCCTCTGATCTATGACCATTCCTCTCTACACTATTTGAAGGAGGTAGGCGGATCGAAAAAGGGTAGCACGCGCACGCGCACACGAACAGACAGCCCCGTGCGCCTGCGCACCGACATAGACAGACAGGCAGACACAGACACACTTACACACAGAGACAGACAGGCACAGTCAGGTTCGACAGACGCGCAGACAGACAGACACACAGGTAAACACATACAAGCAGACACAAACACAAACACAAAACACGCTCAACAACAACAACACAGAACAAGACCATTGATTATCAACAAAACAACTTCATAAAGCACATTATTTCATTCATTCATCAAGTAACATATTCACTTGCACGTGCGGAGGATTAATCAATCCAGAGACACTACATTACACTCGCTGAAGTATCTCTGATAAATCCATCAGCAGAACAACCCCCGGCGCGCTTCCGGCAGATGGCGATTGGCCCGAATATCACGTGCCGCTCAGGTTAGCTAGCAAACTCCAAGCACTGGTTTACGACATCCTTCCTTCAACCACTGCCGTATTTAGTTACGCCATAGGGTCAAGAAAACTGTCAGCTAACGAGCAGTTTTTTGTTGTGCTCAAACAGTAGTAAGTTTGTTACAAACAACTCAAATTACATCAGACGTTTGTTTTATAACCTACCATGTTGCTTACGCCAGCTCAAATAAAACCAAAATCGTTTGAATCGAGACGGAACTTTTTTTTACGCGGGGTGGATGCGCTTCATGTTTACGTGCGTGCTTGGGCGCTAGGTTGCTTCTACAGTCATATTAGTACCCGCACTCCGAGCATCGCTTTCCGGCACCTTCCTCCAAGGAAGGATGTCGTAAACCTGTGCTTGGAGTTTGATTAGTACCTAAACCTTTCGGGGGGCGCTGACCGCGTCGGTGGACAGCTGCGCGGAGATAAAGAGTGCCCCTTCAGTGGCGTAACTAAATCTAGCAGAGTTTGGAGGAAGGTGCCGGAAAGCGATGCTCGGAGTGTGTTTAGCTAGTTCAGGCTGTGGTCCTAGTATCTCCGCTTCCAGGGTAACCTCAGGTCCTCTCCCGCTGAGGTCACGACAACGGAGAAGGACGTGGCGATACCGTCATCCTGTTGTCACGACGTTAAGCCGACCGTTCGAGGCACGTGGACTCTGAGCGGCGGCAGACAACGGAAGCCGCCTCTTGAGCTCGACGCGTATGTGGTTCAAGGATCGGGCTGAAGAAGACTTCAAGAGAGCTACGGTCCTCTGGGGTGTCAAGTGCTGGTGAAGAGGTCACCTGAACCAGACAGGCTGCGCGCCGTTATCAGCCTGGGCGCGCTTGTGGAGAGCTTTTGCCAACTTTTATGGCATGTCACCCACCTAGCTAGCTCGACTGCCTGCTGTATCGAGTCTGCCTGTGTGTAGCTGCTGCGTTCCCTACTTGGTATACAGAGCTCAGGAGCTGTGTGAAAGTCGAGGTGGCCGCCTACGGTTTCTGCGGACGTAAAGCAACACTCAACATGATATTGTGATAACATTCATCTTCAGTTAACACTATTGAGGTCACAACAGCGTATGGGCTGTGAAGCAAACTTGCTGTCTATGATGGCTGCGGTGTTTGCGTTTTGCATTTAGACGAAGCACGCCAGAGTCCCTAATACATATGTCAGCCCGACATCTGAGGACATTAAGCCTAACATCATCATCAGTTTACCCAAAAGAAAAGTTTTTTTTTTTACTGATTGCATTTTGTGGCTTGCTTTCAAGTTCAGTGTTGCTTTACGTCCACAGAGACCATAAGGACTATTAGAGAAGAAGAGGTGGACGAGGAAGAACAGAAAGGGGGGAAAAGAACAGCGTTTTTGCACTCTCCGTTTCACCGAAACACCACCAGCATGTTCTTGTTGTAAGCTTTAATCTGTACACAGTAAATCACGTTACAACCGAAAGGAACATAATTATTTTGCAGGGACAACCATTTAGCAAAAAATGCCACCTAAGCAATTCTACGCAATTCGCTGCTTTATACCGATCGTGGTAACAAGACCAAGACTGATTCTCAGCCATGACAGCTGCAATATAAACAGTTGAAACAGCTTGCCACCCGATACTGTATCAGCAGGAACACTAAACTCTTTCAAACACCTTCTGGATAAACATTGGAAACAGAATACATATTGCACAAGGTAACTGACAAAAACAAGTCAGGTTAGATTGTAACCTGACCACAGCAGCAGATACAATCGCAGCACTCTTACAAAGAATAATGTTGAGTATAATATATACTTAGCAGGGAAAAAGTCTAAAAGGCCAAGGAGCTGTAGTGTGATATGGTATTCATCAAAGAACAGGTCCTCTCTCTCTCTCTCTCTCTCTCTCTCTCTCTCTCTCTCTCTCTCTCTCTCTCTCTCTCTCTCTCTCTCTCTCTCTCACGCTTTAGAGTCTAAACAGAGCCTTTACAATCCGATCTCTCGTTTCATTTGTCCGCAAGTCCTGTCACTCATTCATCCCATTAAAGGACAATCTGCCCTCTGACACACTGACCTGTGTGCGCATCCCTCCGCCTACTCAGCTTCTCTGGTGCTTCTTAACTCCCTTATTTGCTATATTCCCCCCCCCCCCCCCCCCACACACACACACACCCATTCCGTCCCACCTCCTTGTGTAAGAAGATACTCGTCCCTTGTGTGATGTTCATAGTTCAGGAGCTGTGAGAGAGTCGAGGTGGCCGTCCTGGGCTGTCCGTCCTAACGAGCCTTATGGTTTCCGTGGACGTAAAGCTATATTGAACCATGCTCACGCATTGGTCTCAACTTGTCCCTAATATGTCAGCCGACATCCGAGGACATTAAGCATCACCTGAAGGAAAGAATGTGTGATGTTCAGAGTTCAGGAGCTGTGTGAAAGTCGAGGTGGCCGTCCTGGGCTCCCCGTCCCTAATAGTCCTTAGTATGGTCTCTGTGGACGTAAAGCAACATTAATAATTAATAATAATAATAGATAACTTTTGTATAGCGCTATTCTCTGGTGTACACAAACTCACTGCGCTTTACAACATTCTCCAACATTTTCTAAGTTTCACAAACATAATACATATAATTATGACAACTAACAATGTATAATATACACACACAAAAAGTACATGTGCCATATGAGAAGCAGCAATATATAAAGAAAATGAATCATTATATTACTACCTACCCTTAATTCCATCCCCCATTCCCCACCCCCGCCCCCAACTCAACCCAACACACACACACACATGAATATGAAACAGGTAGCGGTTGGCATGTACAAATCAATCAGAAGGCTTGGCGGAAGAGAGGCGTTTTTAGGTTAGCTTTGAAAGTTGGGAGGTAGGGAGAAGCTCTCAGGTCGGCCGGCAGCGAGTTCCATTGCACTTGAACTGTGTGGGTATCAGGCGATACGTATGACTCTGGTTGTCTCCACGAAATGGTGTTTTCTCTTTATAGCGCCCATCTTGGCGCGTCTTCAGCTGATGAAGGCGGTCAGGATGGAAAAGATAATTATAGTTATATCTACGTCTACAGCTGGTTGTTTTCATGCACTTCAAGACGTGCTGGACCATTTGAATCAAAAACATAGTGTCACTTTTCAGCGAGAGAGAGAGAGAGAGAGAGAGAGAGAGAGAGAAGAGAGGAGAGAGAGAGAGAGAGAGAGAGAGAGAGAGAGAGAGAGAGAGAGAGAGTGGTGTGTGTGTGTGTGTGTGTGTGTGGTGTGTAGTGGGGTGTGTGTGTGAGAGAGAGAGAGAGAGAGAGAGGAGAGAGAGAGAGAGAGAGGAGAGAGGGGGGGTGTGTGTGTGTGTGTGGTGTTGGTGGTGTGTGTTGTGAGAGAGAGAGAGAGAGAGAGAGAGAGAGAGAGAGAGAGAGAGAGAGAGAGAGAGAGAGAGAGAGAGAGAGAGAGAGAGCTCAGACTCGAACTCGAAAACTTTAATACTCAAGGATTGTAGCGTTAGGTCCATTTGGACCTTCCTAACAGTTAGTCCTTGCTATGCTACACACACAAATAAACACGACAATACCACAAACAAATATTATAAGAGAGAGAGAGAGAGAGAGAGAGAGAGAGAGAGAGAGAGAGAGAGAGAGAGAGAGAGAGAGAGAGAGAGAGAGAGAGAGAGAGAGAGAGAGAGAGTTACAATTAAACTATATACCAATTAAAACTGAAGCGGAATTGAACGTGTTTTTACTTCCTCCGTAATTATGGTTAACTGACATAATTTCGCTTTTTGGTCAGTTGACTTCATGAAATTCATTTAAGCAAGTCCATCGTTATGCATTTTACTGCAAAGATTTGTTTCTGAAACTTCAGTAACGCAATGATTAGTGAGCAATATCAAATGTATTGTAAATCCCGATAATGCAAAGGCTTCTTTCAAAGAAATATATAGGGCAGTACTGATATAAGTAATTTTGCTTGTTGCACGGCCCAGCTGTTCTGTTGTTAACGTATATATGAAAAACAGGTTGTTTAAACCAAAGAAATGTCTAATTTTCTTTTGTTATTACCTATTCAACGTGTCATGTGGCATGGAGAAGAAAAAAAAATCAACTAAATTATGTGCCTTAACGAGAACAAATTTTTGGCCTTTCCGGTGTAGACGAGCTAACTGGCATCCATTTTCGATAGCCACAGACTCAAAGTCTCCAAATGTTTTAAGCGTTTTCCACCGTGTTTACCCTCCCGAGAATTTGTTCCCATAGAGTCAGGAAATTGACCGAAAATCGAGACTGGAGTGACGGAAAGTCGAGAACTAACTCGGCGTGCAAACAAACAGTGAAAACCTGCAGACGGGGCGGCCGGCAGTGAAAGTTTGCCTTTCCTTGTGGGCTCACAGACAGGGAAGCTGAACTGGGCCTAAGTGTGAATTTAAGTCAAAGCGAGCAAGTTGACCGAGGTGTAAATTCACACCACGAAGCGAGTCTATGGAGGCCAGAGGGGACGCGGACAATGGTGAGGTGTGGACGGTAATCAGCGCCTGTTCCCGTGTTATGTATGCTCTTCATTCACTTGCCGTCTGTTGAGGTCCGGCCATTGCGCTTTTGTTGTAGGCGTGATTTTACACCACGGCCCGTGTCACGATGCTGTATCCGGTGACAATCGCAGCGTCTGTCAGGAGCCCACCACCGCCGCCTAGCGACTGTTTGTCCATCGTCGGGGAGTTATGGGGAGTTCAGTTCAAGATGGTATTGATCCATGCGCTCGGAAAAGCCCATATGCGCTCCACTCCGTCACTCAGACGTTGTCTTTGAAACAGTTATGGGGAGTTCAGTTCAGTTCAAGATGGTATTGATCTATACGCTCGGAAAATGCCCATAATTATGCGCTCCACCTCGTCTCAGAAATTTCCCCAACGTTGCCATTGAAACAGTTCCAATGTTCGTCTGATTGACAATGGCCCTCTAGCGTCCTTTCAATAAAAAGTGTCGAGCGCTAATTCCTCCAGGCGATCGATGGTGTGCGGTCCTTGCCATTGTGCCCGCAGGTAGTATCTCAAGCTCCTCAACACTTCAGATCTTCAGAGACGCAAGTCATTTGTGATGGCTGCTTTGCCCGTAGCGGCATTTGATTTGAACGTTCGTTGGCTTATTTCTCGTTGTCGGTGCGAGTGTGAAATATATGACGAAGCTGATGGCCTAAAGTTGTTCTGCTGGACTCGGGACGTGATTTCCACGTAACAAAATTATTCACAAAGCAAGTATTGGGTGACCACAGCCACCTCGGTCGAAGACTGCTGACGCCTGGCGGCTTTTAAATTAAGTGCTTTGCTCACAGTTGCTCACAGTTTGACTTAGGTACGCCCTGGACTGCTCGAGGGGGGCTTTGGCAGTTGGAACCTTTCGCTGATGGCGTGGAGCTGTGATTGGTGAGATTAGTCAAGAGGGTTTGGAAACTGGATCCGTTTTTCGCTGATGCTATGACGGTATTGTTAGAAAGGCGAGTACAACAACGGCATGGTAAAATCTCCTTTAGACTGAGTCTGCCAACCAGTGGGGACGTTGGGAGCTAGGCCACACACCAGGCGGCAGCGACCACAGCATGGCTGGCCCTTAATGCCTTTAGTTGAAAGGCGACACCGAGACGGCAAACGGCAGAGCACAGAGCTCAGGACTGCTGTGTGTAAAGTAGAGGTGGACGTCCTGGGCTCCCGTCCCTAATAAACCTACGGTTTCTGTGGACGTAAAGCTACACTTTAACCAACGGCAGCAGTGAGCCGGTTTGGACCATTAAGGACGGGGAGCCCCAGGACGGCCACGTCCACCTCGACTTTCAAACAGCTCCTGGAGCTCTGTGCCGAACACATGCAAGTTCAAGTTCAGTGTTGCTTTACGTCCACAGAGGCCATAAGGACCATTAGGGACGGGGAGCCCAGGACGGCCACCTCGACTTTCACACAGCTCCTGAGCTCTGTAGGTTGCTTTCAGATTGATTCACCTGTAATCTTGTTTCCTGACCCTGAACGCTGCATTTCCTCTGACAGGCCGGTAGCAGAGGCTAGGCGACCCCGGAGAAGACAGAGCGTACTGTGCCGGCCTTGCTATGCAAGCCGTTCGTCTGCAGAGGAGACCAGCATGTTTAGATCGGCTATTACCCTACGGACTGATGCGAACGTTTAGATCGGCTATTACCCTACGGACGGATGCGAACTTTTAGATCGGCTATTACCCTACGGACGGATGCGAACGTCACACGCTTATTTTCATCATATATTCGTAACATGTCATTTCATTTGTTGCTGCTGTGAATTAAAATCAGACAAACGATTGCGATAGTATAAGCAAAGTTGTTATCTGTCATAGCCCGGAAGTCCTGAACAGACAGACAGACAGACAGACAGACAGACAGACACACAGACAGACACACACACACATACACACACACACACACACACACACACACACACACACACACACACACACACACACACACACACACACACACACACACACACACACACACACACACACACACACACACACACACACACAGAGTCAACATTCTGTATTAACTCAATTATTTCGCTTTCCGTACCACCCCAGTGTTACTGCAGTTGCATGTAAAAGAGCCCGGTAATGCTGCCAAAAAGGCAGGTGGCAAGTTACAGCTGAAAACGCATTCACCCACAACCCTATGAAGTTGGAGTGTCCTGACTATAACTGCTATACTGTCCAGGCATAGTATAGGAACCCATTAGGGAAACGAGTTCACACACAAGTTGTCAGGGAACGTTCGTTCTCAGTCACCTCAATTCATTGAGACACTTTTGACCGATCTTTGACCTAAAGTAATGGAATACGTGTGCGCGGCCTGATCTCCATTTACATTATGTATTGTTAATTTTGTTGTTAATCATTTTTATATTGCTCTTCTCTCCGCTCTCGAGAAGTTCACACACACACACACACACACACACACACACACACACACACACACACACACACACACACACACATATATATATATATGCGGTGACGATTAAGCTAGTTGAACTAAACAAGCTCACCGGAAGCTGTTACAACAGACCACAGCAATACAATGTTTCACTTTGCGTTCGCATCACGCCATCTGACACACAGATATTGCTGTGCTGTTTTATTGTGTGTGTGTGTGTGTGTGTGTGTGTGTGTGTGTGTGTGTGTGTGTGTGTGTGTGTGTGTGTGTGTGTGTGTGTGTGCGCGCGCGCGCGCATGTTTACAAGTAAAATTCACTGGAATTCGGTGTAAGCAAAACTTCACTGGAATTCGGTGATTGATTAAGACATACCCGCGAATCTAAAAAGTTGAATTCTTTTCCAAAACGCATACCAAAGAGTCGCGGATAGGGTCGACGACTGGACGACAAGGGGAAATCCCTGGACAACAGTGACACGCGGCCTCTCCACGTTTTCCTCCAAAAGAATGTTTCACGCTCAGTACGCCCATTACGACTCTGTTTGCTCAGAAGTCCTTTTGGGCGCGGATTCATTTTACTTGGTCATCGGACGAAATGACCAAAGCTTCTGGTCAGCCATGAACTTCACAAAAGAATCCTTGGCTCTTTCATTTTGTGACCGTGACAACACAATTCGTTCTTGATCCCGAACGTACTTTTTCTACCGCGCGGACAGATATTTTGTACCTCCGTTGACAAAGGGAAGGGGAGGTAAGCGGGTTGGACAGACAAAAGGGAACGGCACAATGTGACGAGGACAAGGCAGCCAGGCAGAAAAAAGAACGGACGTTTTATCAGTCCGGCCCCCTAATTGGCAGGTCGGACCATTGGACCGCACTGGACACTTGATAAAAATCTGTGGAAAAGTTTGCAGCCAAAAAGGGACAGAAACGAAGCGGAATGATCAGTTTATTTCAGCCCACCAAACACATTGGACCACTTGGTTTCCACCTGCCTATCACGAAATGTTTATAACTCTGCGTCCATTTAACATGTCTGTCTGTTGTTCGCTTGTAGATCAAGGCCACACCTTGATAGTTCGTATCATGTAGCCAGCAAATACGGATGCTACAAAGGAAACGTATCAAATGAAACCTGTGTGTTTTGCTCTCTCTCTCTCTTGTTTCTCGGTTTACTAGTGTCCATTTCAACATGGTTTGTATGAATGTACATACATACTATAGCTCATTGTATCCTTAGTTAATAGTAGTTTCCCTCATGGGCGAGGGCTGGATGTAAAAAGACCTCGAGTCTTCTCCACTACCCTCGTGAAATAAAGTTTATTCATTCATTCTGTCTGTCTGTCTGTCTGTCTCTGAACACCAGCAGTCATCACTGTTTGATATATTTCTGAGTAGGAAAACGAACAGATAGCTCAGTGAGTCATCTGCGCAATACATCAGCCAAACAGATGGACAAGTTAATATTAATTTCTCATCAGTTGTCCATGACTAATTCACACGTTAATATAAACTAGCTTTGCCTGCATGCTCATTATTACTAGACCGCTTTCATGTAGGATCTTCATTTACATTTTATGGTAATTACCTGAGGCTGAACACATGGAAACTGTTTATGTTTTTGCAACCTCTGCCTTGTTTTAGTACTTAAAAGACCAGGGAAATACACTTTCGTACATCTTCAACTCTTTATTCATATTCTAAGTATGCGTCATAGGTAATGTTGTTAAATCAAGATGCATGAATAGTACTTAAAGGAAAACACACACTAAATGTTAGCTCTCGACACAATCAATTCTGTGTCGAATCAATGCAAGTTCGACGAAGATGAGTCCACAACTCCTGTTCACAGACGACGAAAACACGTCCAGTGTTAAGCTTCAGTGGACAAGATCCCCACCCACCGAACCACTGTCCTATAAAGGAGGAAGTCTTCTTCTATTGTCCACCACGATGGAGACACCCCTGGTCAAGGAATCCTGACCTCGATTCAAGTCCTCACCAGCGTTCGGACGATGATGAGAGCTAATGACGGTGATCACGAGGACTGTGTGAGCAGGGGACAAAAGGAAGACGCGAGAGCCGAGACGTCGGGAAGACAGGGCCGAGTCAACGCTAGGCCTGTGATTAAAAGAGGAAGAGCAAGAGGGTCAAAAGACATCTGCGACGGGTTCTTTGTGACGCCACGACGGCCTACGCGCATCCCTTGACCTGGCTGACCCTGAGGTCTTTCTGTCTTCTTGTTGCTGTGACCTGAAGGGGTTGCGGGGTCGAATCTCTAGCGTGGTCGGTGTCGGGGTGCCTGTCTGCTAGTGTCCAGTTTTACGGGGCTGTGCATTGTGGTCAGCAGGCAGCTTGACCGGAAATTGTCGTCTGGTGATTGGGTTTTCCAGCATTGTGGCTGAACAGGTAATTATGCCGTTTTTAACTGAGCAGTAGTTATAAACAAAACAAAAGAAAGCAAGGCCGACAAGAACAGAGAGAAAGGATGCAAAAGGAATGGAAGGGAAAGTTAATGCAAAAGCATGTTAATCTGGACAAGAACGTATACTCGGAATCTAAGTAGTGTAGACAACAGATGATGCCTTTTGAGAAATGAATGCCTCTTGTAAATTAAACTGTATGTAGTCAGTATGCTCGTGTGTGCCTGTGCGTGCGTACCGTGTGTGATGTGGTGTGGTGTGGTGTGGTGTGGTGTGGTGTGTGTGTGTGTGTGTGTGTGTGTGTGTGTGTGTGTGTGTGTGTGTGTGTGTGTGTGTGTGTGTGTGTGTGCTGTGTGTGTGTGTGTGGTGTGTGTGTGTGTGTGTGTGTGTGTGTGTGTGTGTGTGTGTGTGTGTGTGTGTGTGTGTGTGTGTGTGTGTGTGCTTGCTTGTTTAGAACAGTCTCTACGGACAAGAGTTTGCGCTTTATAAATACTTTAATTATTAATAAAACATCTACATATTCTTCTGGATTTCCAATTGAAGCATTTGTGGTAACTATGCCCCCCCACCCCCCACCCCAATAAACGGGCCGGCTGAACTTCCTTTCAATGCAGCAATGTATAGGCCTATAGGGCCTGTGATTCCCACCATGTGGGTCAGGCCAGGTAGCATCAAACTGATGAGCAGCAAGGCGTTTTCTCACCGAACGAGAACAGTTAACGACGAAAGTATCCGCACTGAATTTCTAATGCAAAAGAGCACGCCCTAAGGTCGCTCAGGCACGCGCAGCTGGATTTTACTTCTCCAGCACATCCTTCTCATCGCTCGACCTCTGCTTTCTGCAAGGGCAAACCCCAGTTTCTGTGGGACGTGCTTGCATTGTCCCCATTGTCTTCCAAAGGGTGCAGCCATTTACCCTGACCCTGTTTGACCTCACGGACGTGGCTCTGACCTCACGTATTTCACGCCCTGACCTGCACCGATTGTTTAGCAGCGACCACCTCCGACTAGCGTCCTTGAAGGACGGGGTGCCGATACAATGAGTTGTGTGGGTGTTGTGTGCGGCCACAGCCGTACGGCAGGCCCGGAGAGACAGGGACACCGGGAACGACAGCCAGACGTTCGTTAGGTCACCGGAGTCCCGACGCAGTGACAGAGCGCTGTCACTCCTCCGGACCCATCTTCTAGAGCTCCTGTATCCGTGCCCCGGTCCGCGGTCAAAGGCTGGCGTTTGTGAAAAGCGCCCCCTGAGAAGAGGATGAGAAACGGGTTGTCGCAGGGTCTGGCCCTCCACCACATCACGGAGAACACGGAAAGAGCGGGTCACGAGGGGAGAGAAAGAGAAGAAGATAAAGGCCCCTTGGAGGACGAGGACGGGGACGGGGTCGGGGTCGGGGTCAAGCGAAGAGAAAGCAGTTTGAAAAGGGGTCAGACCTGTCTCCGGACTGCAAAGGGAAGATGTCCCTGTTAATAGGGGCCTGACAAAAGTCAAGGAGGCCCACGTTTTTGTTCTCCTCCATTGTGGCCAGTGACTGATGGTGGACATGGCCCATTGATGGCCGGTGCATTGCCGGACATTGGACTGGACAGGAGTGGGCAAGCAACGCCCGGAGATGCGGCAAAAGGATGACAACTGGTGTTAAGGTGGATACTCTTGAGGTTCTTCTTGTCAACAGCAGGCATTACAATAGTATTATTCCGTGAGTGTAAAGAAGATCTTATTCTTCTACCTTCGGGCGTGGTTCTGCCTAACATGCATTGTCAGTACCGATGGTTTGGATGAAGGCTGTGGTCTTCAAAAGGTCCACCATGCTCCCCGCAGCTGCTGCTCTTGCAGAAGCGCTGCTTTCTGAAGAGAGGGCAGCACTGTAGAGCCACACTCCAAGCATCGTTTTCCGGCACCTTGCTCCAAACTCTGACAGAACTGGTTACGCCACTGAAAGGGCACTCTTTATCTCCGCGCAGCTGTCCACCGATGCTGTCAGCGTCTTCCGAAAGGTTTTAGTACTAATAAGACTATGGAAGCAACAAAGAGCCCAATTCAAGCACACACGTAAACATGACACGCATCCGACCCGGGTAAAAGAAAAGAAGAAAAAATCCGTCTCTATTCAAATGATTTTAGTTTTATTTGTGCTGGCGTAAGCAACGTGGTCAGTTATAAAAGAAACGTCTGATTTAATGTGAGTTGTCTGTCACCGAAAAACTGTTCGTTAGCTGACAGTTTTGGGAGACTTATGGCATAATCAACCATGGCAGTGACTGGAGAAAGGATGTTGTAAACCAGTGCTTGGAGTTTGCTGTAGAGCATGCTCTGGGGACTGTGGTTCTGTCCGGCATGGTCAGATGCATAGATGAAATACATCATTCTGCTCGTCTGAGCATTACTTCTGCTGGACACGCAAATACGTTCACGTGTTATTGATTCAGCTGTTGCGCTTGCATGTCAAAATTTAGTGGAAGCAATACAATGAAATTTGGTTGTGTATGAGCATAATTATTATCAATTTTGTTAAACCCTGCGTGAGCGTGCTCGAGTGTATGTGTTTAGTTTGTGTGTGTACGGAAGTGAATGTACCTGTGTGAGTACATGTGTGCGTACGTGTGCATTTGTGTGTGTGGTGTGTGTGTGTGTGTGTGTGTGTGTGTGTGTGTGTGTGTGTGAGAGAGAGAGAGAGAGAGAGAGAGAGAGAGAGAGAGAGAGAGAGAGAGAGAGAGAGAGAGAGAGAGAGAGTATCCACTTAATAACCACTTCAGCTCGTCCACACGCTTTCCAAAAAAGCTGCACCTATCCAGCCCAAAGCTACTCATTATCACCATAAGATCCTCCAATTATTCGTCAACGCCACCAGGCCACATCCATGCGGTGCTCCTCCGGGAGAATGCACCGCGTAGGAAGCAGGCAATGATAAAGCCAGCACTTCAGCCAGGACCCTCCTGGGAAATATCCCGCCGCCATCAATACAGCTCAGCAAACTGTTAGTGCAGCAAAAGAATGAGGCATCAAAGGCGTGAAAGGCGATAAAAAGATATAAAGGACGGTCAAATTGGGAAGCTGGTCGCGGCCCCTACATTGAGGCCTGGGGGGGAAAGGGGCAATCATGACCACAATTGATGCAAAAGCGCATGGAGCCAGCACGCATCCTTGCTGAATACCGCGATAGACCACAATAGGCACATACAACCGTGGCGGGTGATTTGTACCGAGTTTATGGAGACACCATGCATGCGCTTGTCTCTTTCTCTCTCTCTTTTCTTTTTTTCTTTCTTTTTTTCTTCTTCTTTTTTTCATTCAACCGAACCCCGACCTGCCAACATTTCCCAAAGTTGTCGGCACATTAATACGACCCTCTTCTCCTCCCTCCTGCTGCTCCCAGCAAACCGTGCATCGTGGGTCATCAGTACAGACCGCGTCTGACAGGCGTACGGGTATAGACAACATGACCGTCTCTTCCAGCTTGTACTCCAGTCAAGTGTAGATGTCGGTGCTTGTCTCCATAGGTTTGCAGAGCTTTTAACAATCCTGGGCAGGTGGGTCCGGCAGATGCAGGCGATCCTTCGGGAACAATGGCAGCGTTTTCATGATAGTCAGACTACGCGATGTTGACAGCGGGAGGAGGGGGGAGGGGGGGGGGGGGGGGCATTATTGAGGTAGGAGAACCGGAACCACTCTGCGTTGCCTTGCCGGTGTTATGTGGACACGGGTCACTGCAGGTCGGCAGAGGTTGGAGGTTTCGGCTTCGGCCTAGGTGAGGTCAGTTTTCTTCTTGGAGGCGATAGATATCCTGGTTCTATAGAAACTTTCAATCCAGATTTTCGCCCGTGAGGGCTTTGTCAAGGCCTGCCCAGTTGGCTGGATTCCTAGGACAATACAATATGTCTATTATATATGTGCATTTCTCTGTGTAATGTACATTAGAGAGAGAGAGAGAGAGAGAGGGGGGGGGGGGGGGGGGGGGGGGGGGGTTGGAGGGAGGATAGAAAGATTTCACGCTTACAGAGAGTCCAGAACAACGCTGCAAAACTTGTTCTTAGAAAGTCCAAATACGATCATGTGACACCACCCCTGCAAGAACTGCACTGGCTTCCGATTAAATTCCGACCACAGTACAAGATAGCCACTTTTGTCTACCGCTTTTTTGACGGCTCTCTACCAGATTATCTTTCTCAGACTCTATGTGCATATGAACCAACACTCCTGAAATTCCCAAAGCGCAACACCAAAACGTTCGGAGAGCGTTCCTTCAGCTTTCTTGCACCTTCTGTCTGGAACTCTCTGCCATCCGATCTCAGAAATTCTTCTACCCTTCCGCTGTTTAAATCGAGACTCAAAACTCACTTGTTCACGACAGCTTTCTGCCAGTAGGGTCTCTGCAGTCTTTAGATCCCGCCTGCCCCTCCCCCCCCTCCACCACCCTCACCTCCCACCCCCCCCCCCAACCCCCACCCTAACCCCCCGCATGAATGTGCTTCCTGAGTGTTTTAGCTGCTTCACGGTCGTTAAGAGAGTGAGACTGAGAGGGAGAGAGAGTGTAGGGAGCGGGAGAGATGGTGGGTGGGGAGAGAAAGAGTATGTGTGTATGTGAGACAAAGAGAGGGGCAGAGAGAGAGGGAGAGAGGGGGGAGGGGGAGGTGCGTGTGTGTGTGTGTGTGTGTGTGTGTGTGTGTGTGTGTGTGTGTGTGTGGGTGTGTGTGTGTTTAGCGTAGTAATAACACTAATTACTTAGAACGCAGATTTATAATTATGTACCCGTTTTAAATTATTGTAACGTCTCTATGTTTTTATAACAGTTACTTTATGCGCCATTTTACAAGTACTTGTTTTATATTAGTGTAATTTATTAAGTCTGTATTATGAGATTGCTTGTATATGATATGTCAGTAAATGTAAATGGTATATATTATGTACATGTATATGATATGTTAGTAAATGTAAATGGTATATATTATGTACATGTATGTGATATGTCAGTAAATGTAAAAAGGTATATATTATGTACATGTAGTGATATGTCAGTAAATGTAAATGGTATATATTATGTCCATGTATGTGATATGTCAGTAAATGTAAAGGTATATATTATGTCCATGTATATATGTCAGTAAATGTAAAAGGTACATATTATGTCCATGTATGTGATATGTCAGTAAATGTAAGTGGTATATATTATGTACATGTATGTGATATGTCAGTCAATGTAAGTGGTATATTATGTACATGTATGTGATATGTCAGTCAATGTAAGTGGTTATCATTATGTACATGTATGTGATATGTCAGTCAATGTAAGATGGTTTTACATTTGACATTTTGTATATGTCAGAATGTATGGTATACATTATGTACAGTATTTGATATGTCAGTCAATGTAAATGGTATGTATTATGTTTCATGTATGTGATATGTCAGTCAATGTAAATGGTATGTATTATGTACATGTATGTGATATGTCAGTCAATGTAAATGGTATATATTATGTACATGTATGTGATATGTCAGTCAATGTAAATGGTATATATTATGTACATGTATGTGATATGTCAGTCAATGTAAATGGTATATATTATGTACATGTATGTGATATGTCAGTCAATGTAAAGGTATATATTATGTACATGTATGTGATATGTCAGTCAATGTAAATGGTATATATATGTACATGTATGTGATATGTCAGTCAATGTAAATGGTATATATTATGTAATGTATTGAATGTCAGTCAATGTAAAAAGGTATATATCATGTACATGTATGTGATATGTCAGTCAATGTAAAGGTATATATATGTACATGTATGTGATATGTCAGTCAATGTAAATGGTATATATATGTACATGTATGTGATATGTCAGTAATGTAAATGGTATATATCATGTACATGTATGTGATATGTCAGTCAATGTAAATGGTATATATCATGTACATGTATGTGATATGTCAGTCAATGTAAATGGTATATATCATGTACATGTATGTGATATGTCAGTCAATGTAAAAGGTATATATCATGTACATGTATGTGATATGTCAGTCAATGTAAAAGGTATATATCATGTACATGTATGTGATATGTCAGTAATGTAAAAGGTATATATCATGTACATGTATGTGATATGTCAGTAAGTGTAAGATGGTATTGATATCATGTACATGTATGTGATATGTCAGTAAGTGTAAAGGTATATATCATGTACATGTATGTGATATGTCAGTAAGTGTAAAAGGTATATATCATGTACATGTATGTGATATGTCAGTAAGTGTAAGTGGTATATATCATGTACAGTGTGAATCGCGGATGGATATGTCAGTAAATGTAAAGTGTATATATATGTACTGATGTATCAGTAGTGATATTTCAGTACAATGTAAAGTAGGTATATACTATGTACATGTATTGATATCAGTAAAGTAGTATAACTTGTCTGTATATGATAGTCATAAGTGTAAATGTATATTTATGTATTATGTTATGTCAGTAAATGTAAATGGTATAATTATGTCATGTATATGATATGTCAGTAAATGTAAAAGGTATACATTATGTACATGTATACGATATGTCAGTAAATGTAAAAGGTATATATTATGTACATGTATACGATATGTCAGTAAATGTAAATGGTATATGTTATGGACATGTATGTGAACAAGCGCGTTGAGCTCGCTCAGCGGGGAATAGCGCTATAGAAAATGTATGTATTATTTATTATTATTTTTAAAGAAACACAGAGGCAGAGAGACAACAAGAGAGATACAAAGAGAGAGAGAGAGAGAGAGAGAGAGAGAGAGGAGAGAGAGAGAGAGAGAGAGAGAGAGAGAGAGAGGGGGGGGGGGTATGTGTGTGCGCGCGTGTACTTTCATGGGCGTGCGTGCATGCGTGCGTGCCCGTGCGCGTGAAACCTGGGACTTTTGCACAGGGAAGCCGTATAAATGTACTGACTGAAGTCTGTGATTTCCTACACACTGTGCCATTATTACAGGAAGCTCTTGATTTCCCGATGGTGGCAGTTCTGTACAAAACGCAGTTTGATTTTCTGTAACAGAAACTCTGCATTTTCCAAGAAGGACAATCAAACCAAACCAAAACAAACAAAGACAGCTGCACGAAAATAGCAAATATTTACGTAAGTGTGAGAGGTTTCTCTTGTTAGAAAATAATAATTATGTTGCAGCTGATAGATCTCGTCATCAACGAATATGCGTCTTTGCTTATTTTGACTGTCTTGTTGGAAATCAGCCTGGCTTTTTTTTATAAATTGTCTGTCTTTTCTTTTTCTTCCTATCTCCGTTGCTGTGCTTTACTTTTTGACGAAAGCATGGCGGCAACTTCAGGGGTTTCGCGCGTATGAGGTTCTGACTGGCTGAGATGATCGGGGAATTGGCAAGCTGGAACCCTCTATGGCTGTATGTGTATTAGCTAGTCCGAAACACGTTAATATCACCTTGCTGTGAAGAGCCATAAAATAAAACATTAATCCAACAGACGTTAATATCACCTTGCTGTGAAGAGACATAAAATGAAACATTAATCCAACCGAAGTCAATGTCGCCTCAGATCTGATTGCAGCCTAAATCCGACGCACAGGCAGTTAACAGTGAACCGACGCAGCTTTTCGCTATTTCCATAAACGCAGTTTAAATAAATAACAACCACCCCGTGCTCCTTAATTGCTATAAAATAAAATAATGCGAGCTGCTTCTGTTTTACGGTGTCACTGTAACTGTCAGATCTGACTGACAGGTTGTTCTGTTGCGGGGCAGAAGGCTCACCGGAGGTCGATTTATAGTGAAAAAGCAAACTTGCAAATGTCATGCTGAAGCTTTCAAAGTGACAGTAAGTGTGATCGCTTTTGTCTTTTCTTTCTTTTCTTTTGGGTTTAAACAGTTTTATTAATGAAAGCATACCAACATACAATAACACGATGTTTTTTGGGGGAGCATCAAACAAGTAAACTTATATGAGACGCTCAAAATAACAAACATAATGTGGTGGGCAGGCTAACATTGTAACTAGATTTTCACAGAGAGAGAGAGAGAGAGAGAGAGAGAGAGAGAGAGAGAGAGAGAGGAAGAGAGAGAGAGAGAGAGAGAGAGAGAGAGAGAGAGAGAGAGAGAAATACGGAATACGGAATACGGAAATTTTATTCAATAAGGCCATAGCCTTGAAGGGGTGTAAGCACAATAAATCTTATAAGACAATACACAATACACACACACACAGAGTAAACAAATTACTGATGTTGGAATGTAACAAATGCACAAGGCAGGAGCGAAAGTATATGCAAAGGATATTATAATAACGTTCTTGAATATTAATTCGTGATGTACATTTAAATTCTTCACGATAGCAGGGTTTTCCTTCTGCTGAATGCTTTATACAGAAACAAAGCAAAATGTTTCAAGGCGCGTTCGTTTTGAGTAGCTAAGAGCAGTGCCAACCGAAATTCACATGGGTTATTGAAATATTTTGACTCTATAAACTCGTGTCTTAAATCCTCAAATGCAGGGCAACAGAACAGAATGGACTTCATTTTCCACAGCCGAAAGACACAATGGACATTTCAATTCATCCACATTATAAAGTTTAAATCTTGATCTATGTACTTTAATATCTGACACCCCAAATCTAAATCTGGTCAATGTATACCTTATATATCTGTTTAAATTTAACATTATGTATGGTTCAACACAACTAATGTTTTAAATTGTCTGTATAACGAAAATCTGTCACTG
>JABMCL010001228.1:152500-155000 GCA_018857735.1 Alviniconcha marisindica
TCCCTCTCTCCACCTCTCTTTCTCCTTCCCTCCCTCTCTCTCCCACTCCCGCCACTCTCTCTCTCTCCTCCCTCTTTCTCCCTCCCCCATCTCTCTCCCTCCCCCTCTCTCTGTAACTCCCTCTCTTCTCTTTCTCTCTTTGTCTGTCTCCCCCCTTTCCCTTCCTCTTTCTCTCCCTCCCCCTCCCTCCCCCCTTTCTCCTTCCCTCTGTCTCTGCCTGTCTGTCTGTCTGTCTGTCTGTGTCTCTCTGTCTCTGTCTGTCTGTCTGTCTGTCTCCTTCCCTCCCTCCCTCCCTCCCCCTCTCCCCTCTCTCACTCCATCCATCTCTGCCCCCCCCCCCTCCTCTCTCTCTCTCTCCATCCCTCCCATTCCCTCCCTCTCTCGGTCTCTTTTATTTTATGTCGGCTGGTCTCGTGACGTTCTTCCTAGCTTACTTTGACAAAACGGTCCGATGTCGGAGGTCCAGTGGTGTATATTCAAGGTGAGCGGTCTGCACGTTTAATGGTTGACAAGATGGTTGATCATTCAATCTGGAGAGCGCTAAGAATTAGAGAGAAGGAGCTGAAACCCTATTAGTATTTTTGTTATTTCTATTTGTTTGTTTGTTTGTTTGTTTGTTGTTGTTGTTGTTGTTGCTTCTGTTGTTTTTGTTTTTGTTGTTGTTGCTGTTGTTGTTTGCATTCAGTTTCATTTAAACAAAAATCTAATTGTTAGTTTTGAGATCAATATTAATTTTGCATCATGTGTCCCAGACAGTTTCAAAAATATATTTGAAAAAAAAAAAAAAAGATTACGAAGAAGAAGAAGATTGATTAGATCCAATCAAAGGAAACAAATTTGCAAACACATCAACAGCACAATAATTACACGATGTTTCCTCACCCAAATCAATTTGGCAGAATAGTGCTCTCAGTAGACGTCTTATTACAGGGAAGTAACTGTGTCAAAAGGACGAAACTTCATTTTCTGTTTTGAGCGAGTAGTCTCCCTTGAACATCATGCTCAATTTTTCTTCGCACCAAGTGTGCTCACGAGTCGATTGTTTGAGTGATCGACTGATCAAGACTGAGAAAAACGAATAGGCGAATAAACAGGAAGATGAATGTATAAATACGAATAGGAGATAAGAGCGATGAAGAGAAAGAAGAACAGGTAAGTGCTCGCAAGTACATCAAAATCAAATGATTTGTAAACAAAATCAATATAAGGCATCAACTAATTTTTCTTTCTTTCTTTGAACGCATTGCATCTCTCCAGTGATTCCCACTATAAACGGTAGCCCGATACTTCAAGCCGGGATATGTTAATCAATGAAACAATTGCCTGGACGTTTGATTTTTTTCTTCAGAACATTTCAGTAAAATTCACTCGTGCTCATTGTTTTCTCATTACATGATCATAAGTCTCAAGGCCTCAACCCTTTCAGTACTATGCATGCGTGTATGCTACACACAGGGTGATACAATGCAAAAATTCCAATCCTTAGGCGCGCGTGCGCGGGTGTGTATGTGTGAGTGTGTGTGTGCGTGCGTACGGGCGTGTTTGTGTGTGTGTGTGTGTGTGTGTGTGTGTGTGTGTGTGTGTGTGTGTGTGTGTGTGTGTGTGTGTGTGTGTGTGTGGGGCGTGGGGTGCCTAGTGTGTTTGCGTGATGCGTGATGCGTGTGTGTTGGTGCATGCGTGAGTCGCTGTGCGGGGCGTGCGTGCGTTTCGTGTGTGTGTGTGTGTGTGTGTGTGTGTGTGTGTGCGTGGGGTGCAGTGCGTGTGTGTCGTGTGTGTGTGCGTCATTGTGTGTGTGTGGTGTGTGTGTCGTGTGTGTGTGTGGTGTGTGTGTGTGTGTGTTGCGTGTGTGTGTGTGTGTGTGTATGCATGCGCGCGTCTATGTGTGTGCGTCAGTGTGTGCGAGTGTGTGTGTTTGTTTGTTTGTTTGTGTGTGTGTGCGTGCGTGCGTGCGTGCGTGCGTGCCTGAATGCGTGCGTGCGTGTGTATGCGTATGTCTGTGTGTGTGTGCGCGTGCGTGCTCGCGCGCTCGCGCATTCTTCCCGAAATAGCCGTCACGTTGACAGGGCCTAGAAAAAACAAACAAAACGAAACAAACAAACAAACAAAACCAGTTATCTATCTGTCTGTCTACCGTTCTGTCACCAGCAAGGCAAGAACTGGCATCAAAGTGCCCAGTACTAAACACTGACTTTCTCATACACCCCCAAAACCTTCAGCTTCGCAGGTGTATAGTTAAGTTCACTTTCCTGCCCAGAATATTTGTGGGCGGGAGCAGTGAAGGGTTACAGGCGTAATTCTTCACGTGCGTATCAGCGTCAGTCAGTTCCCGATTGGCTTGTTCCGATCGCATTTGGCATTATTTCGCGTGGGAGGCGTGGTAGGAAATTAAAGTGGACAGGGTAGGCAGAGTAGCTTCCCTTCAATCAATCAGAACACTAAGTCCTGATGTCTCGTTTCAGCCCAACAGTTAGTCAGTAATTGGAATTTAAGGATCTGTCAA
>JABMCL010001228.1:170000-175000 GCA_018857735.1 Alviniconcha marisindica
CTGTAGCCGTCATACTCCCAGTTCGTCATGAAGCACTTCAGGCAACGGATCTTAGGGGATGTGAACTTAGGCTAGCAATTTCGGAGGGAAAATATAATGATCTGAATTTTTTTTGTTTCTTCTCTCCTCTCTCTCCTTTTTTTTTGTGTGTGTGTGTGTGTGTGTGAACGTATGGCTATATACGCCTAAATATCAGCTTTGGCTGTAAAACTGTTACTGATGACGGTCGCGCGTGCTGCCACTTTGCAGACGTTTTCCACGTCAATGTTCTTCAGCTGCATTTGGGATCTTTAACGCACTCATGCCTATAGTGGGAATGGGACAAGGTTTTGATCTCACCATCCGAGAGAGAGGAGAGAGAGAGAGAGAGAGAGAGAGAGAGAGAGAGAGAGAGAGAGAGAGAGAGAGAGAGAGAGAGAGAGACTCGAACTCATAACTTCGCAATCCAGAGTTCTCCGATCCACTGATATTTCGCCCCCCACTCCCCAACCCCCATCCCTCCACCTGCCCCGGATATCGTGTGCTCCCCTAATGAAATCCAACCTCTCCACAGACATGAGTATGCATGATAAAAACACATGCTCTAATCCTTCTTCAAGGTTTTGAGCTTGTAACATCTCGAGGTGCATTGAGCTGGAAAACCTAATCCTTGGAGCCTCAGGGCTCGGCTGGACGCGTTCGTGGTCGTTTACGAAGCTCGATCCCCTCCTCGCCCTAACCTGTCTGATCTAAAGTGTGAAGTGGACAGAATCGGCCTGGACCGTCCGTGACAGTCATCCTAACGTGGTCACGAAGAGGTCAGCTTTAGAACGTTTTGTTGATGCAGGAGCTGAGGGTCAGTTCAATATATATATATCTATATATATATTATATTATATAATTAGAGAGAGAGAGAGAGAGAGAGAGAGAGAGGAGAGAGAGAGAGAGAGAGAGAGATTGATTGATTGATTGAACTTTATTTCTCAACGGTGAAGATATTAGCACAAAGGCCGACTCACATATCTGCCGTTGCTACAGTACTACTGATAACCAAGACATTCACAGTTAAATATTATTACAGAAGGCTATAGACAAATACAGCATCAGTAAAAATAAAAATAAAACAATTAATAAAATAATAAGAGAGAGAGAGAGAGAGAGAGAGAGAGAGAGAGAGAGAGAGAGAGAGAGAGAGAGAGAGAGAGAGAGAGAGAGAGAGAGAGAGAAGGTATAACAAAGTCCAAGCATGTTTTTTTAGTGGAAACCTTTTACTCCGATTTTGTAGGAATCAGTCAAGCTAACCGGGCCTTGACGAAGCCCTCAAGGGCGAAAATTCGGAGTAAAAGGTTTCCACTAAAAAACTTGCTTGGACTTTGTTATACCTTCTCTACATGACACCATACTAAGTCCTTCCTGCACGGTGCGGTGCCCAGGAATCACAGAGAGCCTTGTCTTTCTGTATGTATATATATGGTAAGTGCTACATCCCGTCTGTTAAACTTTCTGCAAACGCTGCCTTTGAATCAGTTCCAATATTCGACTGATTTCCGATGGCCTCTCGTCCTTCCAAGGAAGATTGTAGGGCATTTCCTCTTTCGACGCTTCCTTCCGCCAGGCAATCGATGGTGTGATGTCCTTTGCTTTGTGCTCGCAGGTAGTGTCTCGAGCTCCTCAACATTGCAGATCTTCCGAGATGCAGGCCATTTGCGATAGCTGGTTTACCTGCCAGTCTATCTGCTCGGGCATTTTCCTTAATTGTCTCTGGGCTTCAGGTTGAAGCTGTGTGCATATTCTCAACACTTTTATAACTCGTAAAGGAGTACAAAATGAGCATTTTGCCGATATTTTACAAGTATTTTTTATTCCCTTTTTAGCCTAGGGACTATAGGGTGGAATATAGCTTTGTATACTTGGCCTACTGCTAGGAATTATTCACCTTGCTCGGTAAATCATTTTCAAAAATGACTCTTCGCGCCCTATGGGTTTTGCACAGTTACTTCCAACTTGATCTCTTTTTTTTTTCTTTTTTTTATAGCCGAACAAATTGTGCAAAACCCATCGGACGCGAACAGTCATTTTTGAAAATGATTTACTGAGCAACGATAACCTGCATATCTATATATACATCATTTAGTTCTTCGCTGTTCCTCTTCAGCGGCCAAATCTCGCATAGCCGTTCGCAGTTTTCCGGTCCGGACTAGCTTTCGTATTCATAATAATAATAATGTACATTTATCAAGCGCTCATCAACGTCCTGAGCGCTCACATGGTACATATTAACCTACATATGATATTCTATACACATGTAGAGCATAGTCCTACCAAAACAATTTACATAAAAGTATTCCATCTAACAACACACACACACACACACACACACACACACACACACACACACACACACACACACAACAACAACACACACACACACACACACACACACACAACAACAACGCAACACAACACACACAAAACAAACACTACAAACACACACACACACACACACACACACACACACACACACACACACACACACACACACACACATACACAACACACACACACACACACACACACACACACACACAACACACACACACACACACACACACACACACACACACACACACACACACACACACAATGACTGTAGCAGAAAACAGGGTACTGATATTAGTTAGGATGGAAATACTGTGAGAAGAGGAAGGTTTTTCAGTTTGGCTTTAAAAGATGACAGGGTTGAGCAGTGTCTAAGTCTTGTGGGAGTGAATTCCAAATGTGGGGTCCAACGAGCAAGAAAGTGTGACAAGCCATGAGTCTTGACATTTGTATTGTTGGATTTCAGCATGCGGGTGTCAGAAGAAGAGGCGTAGTGTACGAGAGAAGTAGTAAACATGCAGCAGTTCAGAGAGTTAAGCAGGACCAGAAACACTTATAGCACTGAAACACATACAAACGTTTATACTTTATACGTTCTGAAATGGGAAGCAGTGCAGTTTTCCGGGAGGTGTTGAGTGGTGGTGACGGGGTGCCAAGAGAACAAATCTTGCAGCAAAGTTCTGTATTTTCTGGAGAGGTTGTATGACAGAATTAGGTGTACCCAATGAGGAGACAGTTGCAGTAGTCAAGACGTGAGAGGATGTAGGAAGTAACAAGAGTCTTGGTTGCGTCTTCAGTGAGAAACCTGCGGATTGAACTAATGCGTTTAAGCTCGAAATAAGCAGTTTGCAGTTCATCACATTTTAGGCAGCGGTAAGACTCACCCCTTGAGCTTGAGACTTCTACAACCTCCGCTAGGATGAGAGAGCTAGGTGTATATAGACTAGACAAAGCCAGTGGTCCATGTTCCGCCTTGGTTCTCCTTCTTAACACCACAATTAGTCCACTGCATTACAAACACCGGCCCGTGGACACCACAGATCTCATGGCCATTCAAACATCCTTCAGGTCCTGCTTGTCAAAACATCTATATTTGCCTTTTATTTTTCACCATCCCGTATGCGCAGTATCTTCATAGTGATGAAGTTGGTCACTGGACAGAGTAAGTAAGTAAGTAAGTAAGTAAGTAAGTAAGTAAGTGAAGTAAGTGAGTAAGTGAGTGAGTGAGTGAGTGAGTGAGTGAGTGAGTGAGTGAGTGAGTGAGTGAGTGAGTGAGTGAGTTAGTTAGTTAGTCAGTCAGCCAGTCAGTGTTTTTCGACCAACAATCAACCTCGTGGGTAATAAAAATGAGAACAATACTACTACTACTACTGCTACTAAATTTTAAAGCGAAAACCTGTAACATAAAAATAGAACTCTCCGCGCTGTATAACATTCGAATATAAACTACATACACATTGAGACAACTCAAACGGGAAGCTAAACAGGCAAGACCTACATTACACGCACACACGCAAACTACAAGCACTGGTTTACATCCTGCCTTCAACCACTGCCGTATTTAGTACGCCAGAAAACTGTCGGCTAACGAGCAGTTTTTTTCGTTGTGCTCAAACAGTGGTACGTTTGTTAAAAACAACTCAAATTATATCAGACGTTTGTTTTATAACCTACCGTATTGTTTACGCCAGCTCAGATAAAACCAAGATCGTTTGAATCGAGACGGAATTCTCTTTTTTTCTTCTTTCTTTTTTGACGCGGGGTGGATGCGTCCTTGGGTGATTAGTTGCTTCTACAGTCATATTAGTACGCAAACTCCAAGCATTGGTTTACAACATCCTTCCTTCAACCACTGCCGTATTTAGTTACGCCATAGGGTCAAGAAAACTGTCAGCTAACGAACAGTTTTTTGTTGGTGCTCAAACAGTAGTAAGTTTGTTTCAAACAACTCAAATAAAACAAGGCGTGTCATTTATAGCCGCCAACAAAGTTTACACCAGCATCAGTTTGAATCGAGACGGAACTCTTTTTTTCTTATTTTTTTTGCCGAGGTGGATGCGTCTCATGTTTACGTGCGTGCTTTGGCGCTAGGTTGTTTCTACAGTCATATTAGTACCGGAACCTTTCGGAGGGCGCAGAGAGCCTGTTTGGCCTATCGGTAAGGCGGTAGGCTGGTAAGCGGAAGGACATCGGTTCGATACCGCTTCGGCTCTCCTTTCTCTTCAAAGGTTGTGGTCGTGGACACTGTCCTGTGACTTTGTCGATCACTTCCGACTGAAACATTAAAATGGCTCTATCTCTGCCCATCTTAATGCAGGTCATTCTGGTGGTGACAGTGTAGCGATAGGTATATAATCTCCCTCTCCCCCCCCATCCACCCCCTTCCCCCCTTTTCCCCGTCCCTAATAAGCCTTGGTTTCTGTGGACGTTAAGCACCATGTTTACTTACTTACTTGGAGGGCGCTGACCGCGTCGCTGGACAGCTGCGCGGAGATAAAGAGTGCCCCTTCAGTGGCGTAACTAAAATCTGGCAGAGTTTGGAGGAAGGTGCCGGAAAGCGATGCTCCGAATGTGATTAGTACGTAAACCTTTCGGAGGGCGCTGACCGCGTCGGTGGACAGCTGCGCGGAGATAAAGAGCGC
>JABMCL010001228.1:177500-180000 GCA_018857735.1 Alviniconcha marisindica
GACGGGGGGGGGGGGGGGGGGGAGGAAAGTATGGAGGTGGGGGGAGAGGGAGATAGTATACCTATCGCTAACACTGTCACCACCAGAATGACTTCTGCATTAAGATGGGCAGCGATGAGAGCCATTTTCATGTTTCAGTAGGAACTGATGGACACAGTTACAAGACAGTGTCCACAAACCACAACCTTTTTGAAGAGAAAGGAGAGCCGAAGCGGTATCGAACCGAAGTCCTTCCGCTTACCAGCCTAACGCCTTACCGCTAGGCCAAACCGGCTTCCTTGTGATTCAGAATGAGTGACTGGATCCTTTTATAGCCCGTATGTTTAATATCTACGAAGTGGTGTACCGACAGCGCTATTTGGTTATTGCACGGCTGGTGCCATTTACATGAAACGGCTGCCGTCTTGGCGCAAGTTCTGTGTACATTAGATCATTCCTATTAGTGTATGCAGATTGAGAGAAAGGGGGCGTATGTCTAAGAGTGTGTATTGCGTGTGTTTCATGACTTAGAATTATTGAGATATGTTCTTCGTTGTGCCATCGAACGACAGCTTTAATTTCCCGCTGGGATGAATAAAGTATATGTTGTTATTGTTGCACCATTCAACCATGCACCAGCTTTAATGTCACTTCATTCAAAGCCACATAGGTAGGGTGCATGTGCGTTTAGCTGTAACCTGTCATCCACACTTTGGCAGAATGACCAGGGTCTTTCACGTGCTACTGCGGTAACACGGGGGTGGAACGGTTACCGGAATGAGAGTCGATCAGCACAGAAAGTTGACCCTGGAGAAGAAAAAAATTCGGCCGCTGCTTTTGCAAGGGACTCGAACCCGAGACATTTCGACCACAAGTCCGGCGCTCTAACCACTGAGCTATCCCCTTTCTTTCATGGTGCTTTACGTCCACAGAAACCATAACTGAGGCTTATTAGGGACGGGCAGATGTGGGGGAAGAAGGAGATTATATACCTATCGCTACACTGTCACCACCAGAATGACTTCTGCATTAAGATGGGCAGCGGTGAGAGCCATTTTAATGTTTCATTAATTGTGAGGGACAAAGTCACAAATACATTAGCCACAGACCCCAGCCTTTGAAGAGAAAAGAGAGCCGAAGCAGATTCGAACCGAGGTCCCTTACCAGCCTAACGCCTTACCACTAGGCCAAACCGGCTCACGCGAGCTATCCCCGCTATCACATAGGATTATATACACAGCGTCTCCAGAAGATAGACCGTTACGTCACGGCTAGCAACAGCTGTAATGGTTCTTGATCGTCACCTCTGCCCCACGTCCCTCAACCTTGCCCGCCTTGTCTGCTACTATGTTTCTGCAACTTCGTGACGTAAGCTCAGCTGAAAGCGTTTGATGTGTGCCTCCCTTTATGTTTGTCTCCCCTTCCTTTTTCCTCAGCCACGCTTCTCTCCCCTGGCCGTTCCATTTCCGTTTTTTTCCCTCCCAGCATCCTCTCAGGCGTGCTAATTCGGGGCCTCTTGGAGAGGGATTGCAACCAGAAAGGCCACAAAACGATTTTTGCGTTGCACGCTGAGAACGAGAAGAGGTGAAGGAGCGTACGTTGGTCATTTGAACACGGAGTCCAAGTTGAAACATTAATCAAAGTTGCTGGAAATTCTGCGCAGTCTCTCGGCGCAAATATCTATGTTGGCTCATTTCTCACATCAGCGATTTGGCCGAGCCTCTTATTAAAACAGGTCTCTCTCTCTCTCTCCCCCCTTCCTCTCTCTCTCTTAAACATTCGTATGCACGGTTAAAACTGTGAGTGTGTATTAGGTTGTTTTCTCCTTCTCATTTTTATGTAACGGGTATTTGAACCTGTGTGTTTTCCCCCACCCCTGGTATTTGTTTGCGGAAGTTTGCGGAAGTATCTATTTATCTATCTGTTTGTCTATCTGTCTGTCTGTCTGTCTGTCTCTCTCTCTCTCTCTCTCTCTCTCTCTCTCTCTCTCTCTCTCTCTCTCTCTCTACACACACACACACACACACACACACACACACACACACACACACACACACACACACACACACACACACACACACATATATGTCGCACACAAATACGTACGCACGCAAGCACGCACGTACGCATGCACGCACGCACACACACCTGTTTGAATCACACACAGAGCATGTCGAATCTGAGGAAGAATCAGTTATCGGCATAGACAGAGAAACTCCAGACTACGATAATAACTCATAGTGCATTATCCTACAGAACGATACTTTCATGTGTTCTACGTATGTATCACATTTTATGAATAATGATGGTAAATTAGGTGATTCAGCTGCTTCTAGAGATCTTGCACTTCGAGTCACCTAATTAAAATTTTGATTATTTATTTCCAGTTCCTCCCACTCGGCGGTAGAGACCACAGCTGCCACAAAGTATTGGAAAGTCTAAAAATGGCAAGGCCGGAAGCGCGTTCCAATCTGGGGTTAATATGGTAATTTCTCTGTGTTTTCTGTAGCAACAATAGGCC
>JABMCL010001228.1:185000-205000 GCA_018857735.1 Alviniconcha marisindica
AACACACACACAACACAACACACACACACACCACGCACGCACACAACACACGCACGCACACGCACAAACAAAAACCACAAAAACAACACACCCCACAACACACACCAAAAACACAAAACACACACGCCGCACGCACCCCCCCCCCCCACAACACCCCAAAAGCGTTTTCACCTGTGGTGTGCTGTGCGTGGTGTGTGTGTGGTGTTATGTTGTTGGCGTGCGTGCGTCCAGCGTGGGGTGGTGGTGCGGTGTGTGCGTGCGTGCGTGCGTCCGTCCGTTGGGGTTTGTGTGTGTTGGTGTGTGAGGTGTGTGTGGTGTGTCTGTGTGTGTGTGTGTGTGTTTGTGTGTGTGTGTGGTGCGTTTTGTGTGTGTGTGTGCGGGGGGGGTGTGTGTGTGCGTGTGTGTGCGTGCGTGCGTGTGTGTGCGTGCGTGCGTCCGTCCGTGCCTGCGTGTGTGTGTGTGTGTGTGTGTGTGTGTGTGTGTGTGTGTGTGTGTGTGTGTGTGTGTGTGTGTGTGTGTGTTTGTCCCCGCGTGCGTGCGTGCCTGGTGCGCGTGCGTATGCGTGCGTGCGTGCGTGCGTGCGTGTGGGGTAAGGTAGTGTATAGGGTGCACGCGCGCTACCTGCCCGAGATATGTTGGGGGTGCAAAATCCAAACTAACCACCTACTTTGATCAGGAGAGGGGCAGGCAACAACCAGTTCCGGCACCACCTTCCACTTGCTGCTTCGCTTAGGAAACCCCTGGAAATAGATTTTAGACCAGAGGCCTCTTGAGGGCCGCTGGCATCATCGCGCCTAACTCACTCTATTCTCCTTTTTACGGCTTAAAGACAACACTGGCAATCGTCATGCTTCTTTTGTGTGTGGTTGTTGTCGTTGAGTTTGTTTTTGGTTTTTGTTGTCGTCGTCGTCGTCGTCATCGTCGTTATTGTTGCTGTTTTGTTGTTGCTGTTTGGTTGTTGTTGCTGTTGTTGTTGGTGGTGGTGATGGTGGTGGTGGTGATGGTGGTGGTGGTGGTGGTGGTGGTGGTGGTGTGTGTGTGTGTGTGTGTGTGTGTGTGTGTGTGTGTGTGTGTGTGTGTGTGTCTGTGTGTCTGTGTGTGTCTGTATGTGTGAGCAAAAACTAGATAATGTTTAAGGTTCTGTTTGTTGAAATGTATGCTGATGTTTTTTTTGTTATAAGCTGTTTTTACAGCATAGTGAGTTTAGGTCTGGTTAGAGAATAGCGTTTTATAAGAATTGTTATTACAAAGCGAGAACTCTTGAAAGTTCTAGATTTTCCTCAGAAAGGATTTAAATTTCGACATTACCATATTCCACCTCGGAAGGCTGAAGGTGGGAGGAGTGCGATGGAAATTCGACCGATCCCCGTAACTAATTAAATGGTCAGGGCACTCATGCATTATCCCCTTCACTGCCCCAGCCAGTAAATTTCCGGACTGCACGATGCACGGACACGCCTGCGAACAGTGTATTTTCCGGTCCTACAATAATCTAGTTTCAGTTTAGGCAACTGTATTTTTCCGTCGTGGATTCAAATGGACACACACACACACACACTCAAGATTCAATGCATACCACGCACGCACGCACGCACGCACGCACGCACGCACGCACGCACGCACGCACGCACGCATTTGTACTTATCAGGCAACCAATCACGCGCACGCACGCAGCGCACGCACGCACGCACGCACGCACGCACGCACGCACGCACAAAGGCACAAACGCCACACACACACACACACACACACACACACACACACACTCACACACACACACACACATACACACACGCCATATTTGAATCGAGGCCTTCGGTCTGCTGGTGATGGTAGTTTTATCGCAGACGCACGCACGCACACCTCCTCTCCCACACACAACAAAGATGTTTTACCTCTAGTGTGGGGTCCGTGCGTGCGTGCTTGCATGCGTGCGTGCGTGTGTGCGTGCATATGTGTGTGCGTGCGTGCGTGTGTGTGTTTCGATGAAAATCGTTTCACATGCCAGTGCAAAAAAAGATAACAAAAAGGCTGAAGGGTTTCAGATTTCGCACTTAATTGGTCGTTTTTAAGTGGCATCATGGCAGTGAAGGGGTTAAACGGGAAGAACAGGAAGTGATGGAAGTTTGACACAGTAAGTGGTAACATATACGTCAACAGGAAGTGATGGCAGTTTGACAAGTGATAACATGCATCAAGAGGAAGGTGCAGGAACGGACAGAAGTGATGGGGTGGGTTTAAAAGTGAAGCGGACTACGCCAGATCGTAAACAAACCACGATAACACGAGGTTAGTTAAGGTAAGGGAGTTGAAATGAAGTCCATCAGTAAATAAACAAACAGGAGAGAGAGAGAGAGAGAGAGAGAGAGAGAGAGAGAGAGAGAGAGAGAGAGAGAGAGAGAGAGAGAGAGAGAGAGAGAGAGAGACACACACACACACACACACACACACACACACACACACACACACACACACACACAAACAGACAGGCAGACAGAGAGAGAGAGAGAGAGCTCAGGAGCACTCTTCTTCTCCTTCTTCGTTTAAAAATAAACATAGGCTCTCGTTGTGGATGTATTCAATTGTCTCTACCTCCGCTTAAGCCACACTACTACATTCTTCCACGTTATTAACTTGTTCGGCGTGAACACATTCCGTAATCTTTCTATGTCTATCCGATTAGAATTCTGATATAGGGAAATGTCACAATAAAACGTCTAAGCACGGATTTATCTTACAGAAAGGAAAAAGGAAGTCAATACAAAATGATATTCATATCCGAAATGGCTCTTCAGCACCTGTGGGAGAGAAATCTTAAAGAGATCACAAGCAAACGCTTTATCATCTTTAAATGTGCTCCCCAAACCAAGATCACCAGAGTCATGAGATAAACCTTTTGTTAGCTTTCACGGAGTTAATAGGACGCTCAGGTTTCTTCCTTTTAATGAAATGATTATTAGATTGAGGTTTCAAAATTGCTCGCACGCCGTCTCTTTTGCACACCTCGCCATGAATCATTGTCAAACTGACGACTGGTATTAAAGAAACAAAAACAAAATATGACATTGTTTATTTTGTGAGACGCCGATCTCATGTGCGTGCATGGTCGGCCGGTTGAGATTATATCACACGGAAACAAAAATGATTGCATACATTTTTCGTTTTCTCGGAGGAATTCACACGACGGCAGGAATAAAGTATCTGCATCACAGCATGACAACTAATGCATTGCAAGAGACACTGGTTGTCAGAGAACTACACGTCGTCCATCCCGCCCCACCCCACCCCACAGCATCTCCAATTTTTTTATATTTAACGCCTAATAAACCTGGAAAATCCACATATCAAAGAGAAATATTAATTAGCAAACATTTAAGTCACAGTTGAAAACCCACTTGTTCTCCCAAACCTTCCAGTAGAACCCAGTTTTTATGTATATGATTATTATGATGCTCTTTGTATTTGATCTGCAGTCGTGAGATGTGTTCCATGTATTGCTGCATTGCATGTCTGGGTTGTACGTGATTGTTCCTGGATGTGTGCATGTTTGCCTGCACTTTGTTGTTGGCGTTGGATCGTCTGGTGTATGCATGTTTCATGTGTTGATTCTGATGTTTATTCTTGTTTTGATTTGTGAAGTGCTTTGAGCCAGTGTATTTGGATTAGGCGTTATATAAGTGTTACGTATTATCATTAGTTATACAGCAAGTCTAATTCCTTTCTCATATGTCACATGTTATTTAATGTTTTAGGAGGTTTAGATGGGGGAAAAAAGAAGAGCATAAAGCTGTATGAATTGGGAAGGTAGAACTTGATATGGCAGAATTCCTGGCTGTAGTCCAAACATGGTTCTATTCTGACCTACAACAAACTTTAAAAGAGGTCTTCGTACAGCCCAAGGTTGTCAGCGGAGATGGTCCTAATTTTTGAGTCCGTTGAATCCTCTCACGCGAGAGAGAGAGAGAGAGAGAGAGAGAGAGAGAGAGAGAGAGAGAGAGAGAGAGAGAGAGAGAGAGAGAGAGGAGAGAGAGAGACAGAGACAGAGAGACAGAGAGACAGAGAGACAGAGACAGAGACAGACAGACAGACAGACAGACAGACAGACACAGAGACAGACAGACAGACAGACAGACAGACAGACAGACAGACAGACAGACAGTCAGAGAGAGAGAGAGAGAGAGAGAGAGAGAGAGAGAGAGAAAATCGAACTCGAAAACTTTATTTTACAAGGATTGTAGTTTAGGTTCACAAGGATTGTAGTTTAGGTTCAGTCAAAAACCTGTCTAACAACTAGAGAGAGAGAGAGAGAGAGAGAGAGAGAGAGAGAGAGAGAGAGAGAGAGAGAGAGAGAGAGAGAGAGAGAGAGAGAGAGAGAGAGAGAGAGACTGTCTCTCAAAAAATCGACTAAGCGGAAGACCAAATGATTCGATTCACAGCTCAATGAACAAGTGCTACTTTGAACATTGAGGTAAACAACTTCGTAAAGACCAGCACTTTGCTTTAAAACGAGCTTTGAGATAACTTGTTCTTCAGCAACTGCTAAAGTGTGCGTTATCGAATTACTGTCATTTTCCCCTGGACAGAAAACTGGTACTAAATGTATGTGCTGCTAGCTGAAAGTGCGATGCTTTTAAAAGCAAAATTCCTATACATGTTTACATTGCCTCCTTTTCTCTTTCTACCCCCCCCCCCCCCCCCCTCGTTTGGATCAAGGTCACCGTATCTACAAAACAGGCCTAGCTCCAAGCAGGCTGTTATTATTGTACTGTTTTCCTGTTCTTAAAGGCTTCATCGCCCTACATGTTAAAACGCAATTATTAACTTCAAAGTTTCTGCTACGGTCGGACAGCAGCGAGGAACACAGTGATGTTCAATTAATTTGCATTCCACCGATCTATACGTAGTCGCGGGTGATTATATAATGTTTTATACCACTCCCATGTTGATATTGACATCCGTGTGCAACCATCCTGTAGTGGCGATTAACAAGTTTAAATTGACAAGCTGACCAAAGCAATTTTTGACTACCTACCTACCCTTGACTACATCACATCAGATCAGTGAAATGCAAACAAAACTTTACAGGTGAGTTCATTTTAATTTGTCCATTAATCATTACACAGGTCTTTAATAAGCGAGACATAGGAATTCTTTCTCACTGCCTTTACTCTGACACAGCTCCTGTTTATCTGTCTGATCGTCTTCGTGTGTACACTCCATCAAGACAACTGCGCTCCTCCTTTGACGCAAGAACTGTACGCATTCCACAAGTTAAGACCAAAACATCTGGACATCACTCTTTCTTCTATGCTGCTCCTTCTGTCTGGAATTTCCTGCTTCATGATATGAGACACGTTCAGCCAAGCACTGCATTTGATACCGCTCTGAAGGCCCATGTGTTTAAAACCTACTACTAGCAAATTCCTATTCATTCATTATTTCGGTTTCCAGTTCTGTCGCTGTGTTCGAGCCACTACACTCAGCACTCTCCGACTCTCACTTCTAATCAGTATCATGAAGTGTACTTTCAGTCAAAATGGAACATATACTCCGCACTCTTCGATTTTCACTTCTAATCAGTATCATGAAATGTACTTTCAGTCAAAATGGAACATACACTCAGCACTCTTCGACTCTCACTTCTAATCAGTATCATGAAGTGTACTTTCAGTCAAAATGGAACATGTTAGAAATGTAAACTGAAGAAGTGGTTGATTGGTGTTGGACTCTGTTGTGTGTGTGCGTGCGCGCGCGCGCGCGCGTGTGTTGTGTGTGTGTGTGTGTGTGTGTGTGTGTGAGCGCGCGTGTGTGTGTATGCTGGTGTGTATATGTGTATTTGTGTGTGCATGCGTGCGTGCGTGCGTACGTGCGTGTACGTGCGTGGGTGTGAGTGTGATAGGGAACAAACCTGTCGAAATCACACACACACACACACACACACACACACACACACACACACACACACACACACACACACACACACACACACACACACCAGTCAACGACCTCTTCCGTTTACATCTTCGGTAATCGAAATCAATTCGAAAAGTGCTCATGGTGTCGTTTTTCTTCCTTCCGTCTCCAAAAGTAGATCAATTCCTCACACTTTAAATCCTGTATTGGCGAATTCCATTTGTTTCAAGCCGCGCTTTTCAATGGCCTTACCCATTGCGAACGCCTAACTGCATTAGCACGGGAGCCAAGCTGCGACAGAGCCGAATGGGAGTCTTGGATGAGCGATCGAGTGGACACTTTTGCGTTTGAACTCTTGGGCAATGAATGGCCAATGAAAGTACTCCAGCGTACAACATCTCGGACGCCCAGGAAATGAGGGAGCACGAAGAGGTCTCCCGGGACGCAGTGTGTTTCTGTACTTTTAGATATTGGATGGCCCTGAGGAGGTCTCGCTACCAGCACACTAAGCTTTGGTAATGAAGGTTTGCAGTGCGTAGATATACCCCTGTATATTATATACACCAGCAGTGACATTGCCGCAACAGCACGTTAACTGCACGCGCGTGGAGATCAATGTGTGTTGGGGTGGAGTGGGTGGGGTGGGGGTGCGTGTGTGTGTGTGTGTGTGTGTGTGTGTGTGTGTGTGTGTGTGTGTGTGTGTGCGCGCGTGTGTGTGTGTTTGTGTGTGTGTGTGTGTGTGTTGTGTGGTGTGTGTGTGTGTGGGTTGTGTGTGTGCGTGGTGTGTGCGTGCGTGTGGTGTGTGTGGTGTGGTGTGTGTGTGTGTGTGTGTGTGTGTGTGTGTGTGTGTGTGTGTGTGTGTGTGGTGTGTGTGTGTGTGTGTGTGTGTGTGTGTGTGTGTGTGTGTGTGTGTGTGTGTTGTGTGTGTGTGTGTGTGTGTGGTGCGTGTGGTGTGGTGCGTGTGTGTGTGTGTGTGTGTGTGTGTGGTGTGTGTGTGTGTGTGTGTGTGTGTGTGTGTGTGTGTGTGTGTGGTGTGTGTGCGTGCGTGTATGTGCGTGTATGTGCAGTCTCTGTAGCCTGTAGCCTTTCACACCGATAAAGAAACTACTGCTGTAGTCGCGCAACATCCACCAGACAGTTACTGGCCACATTAATTGCATTTTCATTTTTTCGCTTGTTTAAGCACTGCTACAATTTACTTAGGAAAAAAAAAATGACACTCGGAAGCTTTGTTACAACTGATCTGTATGACTGATTAATATCATTGAGAAATCAGAATAAATAATGCATTGAAGGTCTTTATCTAAGCTTTAACTGGCTTGCCTAGGAAAACATATGTATTGTTTAACTGAGACACGCTGCCGCTGAAAAAAAAAAGTAGTATCAATATCATTTCAAACTTTGATAACATTTTCTTGAGACGATAATTGAAGAAAGAAGGATCTGAGAACTAATCAAATTCTAGTGACAGGTCATCTACGATTTTTCTTTTCCTTGACAAACACACTGCACCCATGATTGAAAAGGGATGTCCATTTTGATGAGGGCGAGAAAGAATTTTAAAAAAAGAGAGAGAGAAAAAAAGGGAAGGGTTCCAGCACTATCAGACACCCTTTGAAATTGTAAAATTGAAAAGAAAGAAAAAGTGATGCAAAACGTGTGGAATTTGAACAATTGCGCTAACCTCTACAAGTTGGGTTGAAATATTTTTCGCAGCGAAAATCACTGTTTTGCATCTTTTGATTTTTCATGCTCGCTTGAATTTGTTTTTGCATGCGATTGGCAACAGGGAGTAAACACTATCTTCTTCATACGTTTGAATGAACATGCATCCAAATCAATTAACCATTCTACAGAAGAGGTGTGTTTGGAATTAAGATCGAACAAATATGGTATCAGTTTGCGAAGGCTCTTTCCCTCCTCCTTGAAACCTCCTCGTCTTCTCTTCCACCCATCCCCGGGGAAGAAAAAAAAGTATATGTGTGTGGGTGGGGGCTGGGGGGGGGGGGGGGGGGGGAGAGATAAGAAGAAGAAGAAGAAAAAAAATGGAAAAAAATGAAACCCTGCTTAAAATCTGCCTCGTTCCCTTTTCAAGCTTGCTGAGTGAGAAGAAAAAGCAGCGCGTTCCAAATTAAAATCAACGGTTTGTAAATCAACTCTCCCACACCATCCCCCCCCCCCCCACTCACAGTAAACGGAATGCAACATTAGTGTAAACTCAGAGACTAGCCCTTTAAATGACCAGATAGAGATGTATGGTTTTTAACGCCCAGTTACCCACGCAGGTCCCCGCTGACAGATAATTTAGAGGAACAGATAGAAAACGATAGAACAGGTCATGAATCTTCATTTACAAGAATGTTGTACCCGTTAAAAAAAAAACTGAACCGAAGAGTCGTCATGGGTCCTATTGAGAGGAAGGTTGCACATTTCTTTTAACTTGATTTCTCGTCATGTTTATTAAAAATAGACGTTCTAAAGTCGTGAAAACACGACCGTCAGTGCTTCCATTTTGTACCCAGCAGTCAGTATCAGTGACGTCATAAGAAAGGTCCACATGTGTGGCAAACGTATGAATCAACGTTTTTCCGCTAATAGCCCAGGCTAATCCCGATGAATCAACACATCAACACACAAAAGGAGGTAATTATTTCTCGGAAGACGTCACACAAACACAACAAAGACCTGAGTCGCCTACGGTAATTCACACCTGGCATGCGAGTATATACAAGGTACATAAAACGTCACCAGGGGTTTATCCTCTGATGAGCTCATATATATATATATATATATATATATATATATAGAGAGAGAGAGAGAGAGAGAGAGAGAGAGAGAGAGAGAGAGAGAGAGAGAGAGAGAGAGAGAGAGAGAGAGAGAGAGAGAGAGAGCTGTCTTGATGTTATATGCTTTCTTATAACTTCTATTATTAAATTCATTGTTCATAGTCCTGTGGGTAAGTTAGTAAATATGCTAATGTATGATTATTGTTGCTGTTGTTGTTGTCTAATAACACCTCGCTGTGAACAGATATCAAATAAAACATTGACTGATTGATTGGTTGTGTTATATGCTGAACGTCGGTTTTTAAAATACCAAATAAAATCAACTGTACTTTCATTGGCTGATCTTTTGCAAGGATGGATTAAAAAAAAAAAAAAAAAAAAAAAATCTTCTTCTTCTCCTTTTTTTTGTCGCCCACCCAAGTATTGGACGTGACTATTTCGATTTCTGAGACCTCTGCGCCATGGCCAAAAGGAGAAGTGAGTTTATAATAGAATTTACGATTCTAGCTCCCTGAACGGAAAGAGATCGATACCACGGGCGGTGCTAGCCGTCCTACCTTGACTCTCACGCGTATCAATAATCCGACAAATCAAGGTAATTTAAAATCATCTAATTGGTCGTTAATCCTATGATTTGTCGCAGATTTCCCGAAAATGATCCGATGTCTTCTCAAGGTTCGAGTGCCACGTGCTCGATGTTCCGCTGACCAGACAGCTGGTAGTCGTATTTATTATTAAGCTGATGTTGATTAGGCTGAGGATAGCCGGGGACCAGTGATACTTTTCGCTGAGGCGATGGTCGGTAAATAATAGTAATAATGAACATATATCCGCCCGAGGCGCTTACATTCAGAATACAAGTGCATTAGATCAAAACTACTTCCGTTTCTCTCTCTCTGACTTGAACACAGTTCACCGTAACGTGCAGTCGCACAAATTTTTCGGCTCGCCAAGATTTCATTAATTTTGTCTGTAATTGGACTAATTACACGATGTCTTGTACATTGGAGTGCTACAGGACGCTCATAGGGGCATTCTGTTCCGTTCTGCAACAAATCTTGACGAGAAAAGCCAGAATAGCAGCTGGAAGAGTAAGGGGGCTTCGTGTGAACTCGTACGCAGCAAGTATTGCAATGGCGACACTGCCTGTGTTGTTGATGATCGGCGGTGTTGAACCCCATCCTGGTCCAACTGATGACAATATCGCAAACGGAAAAAGAGACAGCACTTCTTCAGCCAATGACGGCAACCACAACGACCGTGGCAACACCATTTCCCCACCAACAGTCGACCAACCGTTTGCTGCGATCAGCGAACTTTCACAAGCTTGTCAACCGTGTAGAAGCAGCACAGGCCGCTCTGAGCACACAACAAACACACAACACGGCGGCAGTTCAACAGCGGTTGGCCGATGTGGAGAAGCAATTGGATGAGCGGTTGAAGATTCTAGAAGACAGAAACGATGTCTTGTCAGCGGATGTAGGAGAAATGTCTACCAAGGTAGAACAACTGGAGGAGGAAAACCAGTTCATCAGAGACAGACTGAGAAATCTGGAAGAGAAACTTGATTCAGATGAGAACCACTCGAAGCGAAACAACCTGTTGTTCTACGGGATACCGACGGCAGCGGGAGAGACGTGGTCAGACTGCGAAGACAAGGTGATGAACATCATTAAAACGGACACGAAGATCACAGACGGTGTTGCAATTGAAAGAGCTCACCAGGTCGGCAAAGCGATCATAATTAAGCTCCTGTCCTACAAGGATAAAGAAAAATACTGAAGGGAGCCAAGAACCTGGCCACACCAACAAAGACATGTCGGTTAAAGAGGACTTTTCCCAGGCCGTGCAGACAAAGAGGAGTAAACTGGTGCCAATGATGAAAACCCTACGCGGGAAGGACGCGAAGCGAGCCAGACTCAGGTTTGACAAACTGGTGACAGACGACGGCACCTTCACCTTTAACCTGCAGACCAACCTGATCGAGAAGCTGGACGGCGATCGAAGAAGCAGGAGTAAGACCACAGCGGACTGGAACGGCAGCCGAAACACAAAGCGCTACAATGAGGCCGGCGACAGCGACAGCGACAGCAACGTGTGGGGAAACCTACACAGATCGCAACACAAGAGCCGCAGCAGACGACACACTGGTCGGGATGGCAGTCAGATCAACACACCTAGCACGAGCACGGAGCGCCGGCAGTGGTCACGAGTCCTGAGGTCAGAGGTCAGGCAACAGTACACACCTGCGTCCAAGCGTCGAGCAGGCGTCAGGGACCTTGGGTCTGCGGATGCGGGTGGAGCGCACCCACAGAGAATGGATACCGACCGGTCTGCATGACGGGTAGGCCGGCCCCTTAGGAGCCATGGAGCTGCTGACAGTGCTTATGGAAGTGGGGACCCCAGCGACGGAATTTCCAGTGAAAGCGAGCAGTCTCCGCACGCAGGTAACGGCACCAAACAGTGTCCGCAAGCAGAGTCGGGAAATGCTAGTGACCAGCCAGCCGCTGACAGTGACATTTCTGGTACGGACAGCTCTGGGCATGATGAGATAAACAACACCAGGGAGCAAAGGGACGTCCAGCTAGAAAGCCAGGCTTCCCCCGCTGAGTCGTTTACCATCTGTGCATGGACTACTGGCTTGTTGGATAAACTAGCAGATCGGGAATTTGTTAGGTACGTTCAGTTATTTGATATAGTATGCCTTGGTGAAACATTCCTCGATTACCTAAACACTGAGACTTTTCCAGAACACTTTGTGTTTGTTAAACCAGCGGTTAAGCTCAGTCACATGGGAAGGAGATCTGGGGGTGTAATCACGTTGGTAAGAAAACAGCTGACGACAGTGGTCAAAAACATTGAGGTTGACGTTGACAATATTCTTCTCCTCAAATTGTCCGGAAGTGTTTTCAATGTGGACAGAGATGTGTTTCTTATCTGTTGCTATGTATGCCCCCAACATTCCCCGTATTACAGAGACAAAGACTTCAAGTGCGGTTTACAATTGGTGGAGGAATGCATTATGTACATAAACGAGAAATACGAGTGCCTTTATGTTTTTGTCTGTGGGGACTTGAATTCTCGCACTGCCGATAAAAACAACTATTGCAATAACGATGTCCCCGATGAAAATTCAGACAATGAATCTGAAGGCCAGCAGACAAAACGGTGAACTGCTGGACATGTGTTACATTCATAAAATGCGAATTTTGAACGGGGACTGCGATGGTGACAGAGAGGGAGAGTTCACGTTTGTGTCACACACAGTGGGTCCAGCGTGAATGATTATTTTCTTGTGTCCTTGGACTTTCCCAAGTCCAAAATAGTGCGGGTCCATGTTTCTCCTCGCGTTGAATCGCAGCACATGCCGGTGTCACTCACTCCAAACACGGCACGCCAACACGGAGCACGTGCAACTGCTGACCAAGCCACTGTAGTCACAAAACTCGTCTGGCAAGACAACCTGACACGAACATTCCAAAACAATGTCAGGTCAAGTGTGTTTACAAATACTCTGGGAGAGGCGACTGAACAGATTCCACGTGATCCGAACAAGGCGCTTGACATATTTGTGTCTCTTTTGCTGAACGCTGCTGAGCCAATGAAGAAAACATTTCTCACCCGAAAGGGAAAAATCCAAGGGCCTCCATGGTTCGATAGTGAATGTAGGCAGTCCAAACAAAGTGTGAAGCGATTGTTGAGACGATGGAAAAGAAGCAAGGGTGGTGGCGATAGGGTTACTTATGTAACAGAGCGGACAAAACACCACACTTTGCTCCAAAAGAAAAAAAAAGGGAATGCGAAGAAAACAAGTGTGAAGGCTTGACGAAAAATCTTCGGGACCAGCAGTCGTTCTGGAAAGCAGTCAAGAGTATAAACAGGGGGGCGGGCAGAGGCAACGATATTTCCTCAGAGGAATGGTTAGCACACTTTAAGTCAGGTTTTGGTACAAACTCTTGTGAGGATAATCTTTCTGAAAACACAAGTGAGGATGATAATGATGATGATACATATGCCTCTGAGTATGACGTAGAACTGAACCAGGATATTAGGGAAGACGAGGTAAGGGCAGCGATAAAAAACCTTAAGAATGGCAAGTCAACAAGGTCCAGATTGTGTGTTGGGCGAGCTCTTGAAAAACTCGCAGGAAACTGTAGTCCCTTTCTTGACAAGTTATTTCAATCACCTGTTTAACAACAGCTTCTTCCCGGAACAGTGGTCAAAAGCGCTGCTGGTCCCCATACAGAAGAAAGGGAGCATTAGCGACCCGGATAACTACCGTGGCATATCCCTACTTAGTATTTTGAGTAAGTGCTATACATATGTATTAAATAAGCAACTTGAAGTGTGGGCAGAAAGTCGGGGGAAGCTGGTAGAAGAGCAGGGTGGTTTCAGGAAGGGACGGTCAACTGTGGACCACATTTTTGTTATGATTTCGATGGTAGAAAAGGCCCTGGCAAAATCAAAAGGCAAGCTGTATGTTGTTTTTGTGGATTTCCGTAAAGCATACGATTCCGTGAACAGAAACATATTGTGGGATGTCTTACGAAGGGCGGGGGCGTGGGGAAAGATGCTAAGGGCATTGAGAGCAATGTACAGCTCTGTTGTGGCTTCTGTCAGAGTTGAAGCAGGCTGTACGACAGAAGAGTTCTCCTGCCCAGTCGGGCTCAAGCAGGGGGAGTGTAGCAGCCCGTTATTGTTCTCCTTCTTCATTAACGAGCTGGCCACAACTGTAAGGGAAAGGGGTACTCACGGGGTTCAGTTTGTTCAAGACATGGTAGATTATTGCTGTTTGCAGATGATGTGGCGCTGGTGTCCTTAACACCAAGGGGTCTGCAAAACCAGCTGAATAACCTCAAGGCCGAAGCAGATAGACTAAAATTTGAAGTAAACCTGGCAAAAACCAGCATCAGTGTTTAGAAAAGGGGGACACCTGTCTCGACATGAAAGATGGACTTACGGGGATGTAGAACTTGTACCTAGGCATAGCGTTAACTATTAAACTTAGCACAACGCAGGCTATGGCAGATTTTATACCAAAGGCTAAACGGAAGATTATCACCATTTTGAAAGCACTCAGAAAGATAAACTGCACAGATTGGGGAGTGTTCAGTAAGATCTTTAATGCCCAAATACAGCCAGCGCTTTTGTACGCCTCTGAGATATGAGGTACAGGGAGAGTGGAAACAGTTGAAAAGGTTCACCTATTTGCCATCAAGAGGTTCTTGGGGTTAAGCAACAAACTCCTAGCACCATAGTGTATGGTGAAAGCGGTAGGTACCCGCTGGCCGTCAGCTCCCAGTCACGCAGCATAAAATACTGGCTGAGACTCCTGAAACTGAATCAAGATCGGCTGCCTTCTGGGGCGTACCGATGTTCTCAGAATCTGGCGGAAAGGGGCAAGGTATCTTGGGCTGGAAGAGTGAAAGAGCTGCTACTAAAGCAAGGCTTCGGCGAAGTGTGGTACAATCAGGGAGTGGGGGACGAAAATAAGTTTCTTAGGACCTTTTCTCAACGCTTAAAAGATTGCTTTGGGCAAGCTGGCATGACAAGCTCGAATCAAGTGACAGGTTCTTTGAATACAAACTCATGAAACAAAACCTTGGTATGGAAGAGTACATATGTTCAATGAAAGGACACTTGAGAGACGCATTATTAAGATTTAGGGCAGGAGTGTCGTGGATAAAAGTCCACAGATTCCGTTTTAAGCCTGGAGCTGATACCTCATGCCCGTTTTGCATTTCTGTGCAAATGTACAACGTACAATAATATTAGACCTGACATTTTAAGGCGTGACGGTCTGCGGAGTAGTGTTCCTTACCATTCAGTTATGGAAACACCTAATCAATGCCGTTTGCAGCAGATTGCATTGTTTCTTATCAAGGCAGGGAAAATGAGACAGATAACTGACTGATTTGGAATAGTAGCGGCACATATTTGTATGTGTAGGTGCTGTGTGTGTGGGGGGGGGGGTGGATGAAATAAGTAAATACTTTGTCACTAGAAGCATGTTCAAAAATGTATTGTGCAGCGTAAATATGCAGTGTGTTCATGTTCTTTATGAAAGAGGCTAATGGCCTAAAAACAAATAAACTTTCTCTCTCTCTCTCAACACATACACACACGCACACACACACACACACACACACACACACACACACACACACACACACACACACACACACACACACACACACACAACATAAAAACGTGTACAACACACACACACACACACACACACACACACACACACACACACACACACACACACATACACACACACAGAGTCACGCACACACACACACACACACACACACACACACACACACACACACACACACACATGCACACACACACACACTGACACACACACACACACACACACACACACACACACACACACACACACACACACACATTGTTCTTATTGTTGTTGTTGTTGTTGGTGGTGGTGGTGGTGCTTCTGCTGCTGCTGCTGCTGCTGCTGCTGCTGCTGCAATTGCCACTCTTAGTGTTGTAGTATGTAGCAGATGGTCTGTACAGAAATCATCTTCTTCTGCCTCTTTATATGCTTGAAAAGGATACGGGTAAAATAAGGTTGCACGAACCATGAAAGCAGACACTACAGATATTTTCTGATAACTTTATAAAAGCGAAGCAGACAAAGTTATGTGCTAACCCACTCCTTGGACAGGAAGCTTTCGACAGTTCTGGGTTATGTATATTAAAGGAACTCTCCTTCGGCGGCTAAACTTCTCGTGTGCTTAGAGGAGGTTAAACGAACATGATCAGCGTTAAAAGTTTTGTTACTGAACTTGCCGTTGATTTTATAACGATTTTAAAAGAGGAGTTTCCCAGACAGTGTTACTAACACTGTTTTCACGAGCTCTTTCCCGTGTTTCAGTATGACATCATTGATAGGATACCGGAACTTCTCAGTTTTGTGTACATGTCATGTATAAATTATTTTTGTCAATGTTTATTTTTTAAATCTGGACAGTCTGTGTGAAATAGTTTGATTTTCCTAACGTTTTCATAGGGAACAGCACAAACAATAGACGATCTTCGGAATTCCAGGGGACTGCACTCGGTAAGTGCCTACAGGCATGGCCTGTATATACAGGTCCAGGCCTGCGAGAGTAGCGCAGAGTAGTGACGCTTTTGTTGGGGGTACAGTGAGCACGTGGGCAAGATGACGGATACCTGTAAACAAAGGCAGAAAAGGCATCAGAAATGCCGATCAAGCGCTCACTGTTCATGGGGGGGAACATTCAGATCGGATAGTAGGCTCCCCAGCTGGTAGTCTAGTATAAATTATAATAGGTCCATGCCTGAAGATCTAAAACTTTCGCAGATCGGCTCTTCTCAGCTGCTGTTCAGGGGACTTCACTCTCCTGGAGTAAGAAAACACTGTCAAATTATCTTTGCCTGTTATTTCCGGAAATCGTCTATTCGGAAATGATAGTGTTTGAAATTGCCAAGACGAACAATGAAATGATGTCTAGCGTTCTTTCGAACATTTTAGATTGGCCTGGGGGAAATTCATCCAAACAGGTACGTTTGATTCCCGAGCATGCTTCGAGACACGATTCTGTCACACTGGCTCAACCAACACATGCTCATTGTGGTTTGTAGACACCTTCGACAAATCGCAGACTAATGTGGTTTCATGAATATGAAAGAAAACATTCTTTTTATCAGGAATGAGTGAACAACTACTGGTGAGGTTGACAAAACTGACACAACAGAACTAGGGAAATGTATTCACCTATACGACGTAACACAAGGAAACAAGGAAACACAAGCGCTTTCGACAGAAAATTGTCTTCGTCAAATGCAAGAAAAATAGACAGATAACAATAAAAGAAGAAGGAAGTAAAGAAGAAGACAGACAAGAAGAAGCTGATGTAAAACGTTTTTTGGTTAAGAATGGATACGCAGATTTAAAACGACGTCATCAAAATGCTAACAAATTTAATTAGGAAGATTTTTAAGTGGGAATATCATGGCAAACATTGAACTTCAAAACAAACAAGATCTGCCAACAGTATTCGGTCCTTGCTTTTCCAACCCACACTATGTGTTTTTTTGCCAAGCGAATAGCAAGGCTCCCAGAGTAGGACAGGTTTTCCCACACGCTACTTGTAACAATCACTCGTTTGTTGTTTGTTTGTGAACTGATCCATTATGAAGCTGATGTTACAGTTGGGAAAAGTTCAATTGTAGGGGTTGATGCGTATAGTATTGAGTGCAGTTCACAAGGTGTGTTTGGGTGGCCGAAGTTCCCCAACCGAGCGAGTGGACGAATTTCCCCATGCCACCCTATGTGTTTCGATTCAATGAAATGACGTCATTACGATATCAATAATTTGACGTCAAGATTATAGAAAGGAGAAGGAAGAGTCGAAGGAAACAATGGTTCTAGAAGTAGTTACTGATGGCAAGAATGACAAAACTGAGAAGAATGAATAGGAATATGTACACAATAACAGAACACGGGGCGGGACATGTGTTTTGTTTTGTGTGCCGCCTTCTTTTGTGCCAATAGATGATAAATACATTCTTTCATGTGCTATTATAAAGAGCAAATAGCCCGTTGAACGAAAGCAACGAAGAACTGAGAATGAAACAGTGATGTTTATATCTTCATAGTTCTTGTCCTTTTTTCTAGATTATGCAATCAAAGCAGAGATAATTTGGAGTTACTACCGTTTATCTTCAGAGGACCAAAAACAAAAAAACAAAAACAAAAACAAGGTTTAGCTCGACTGGCAAGAGACCGACAAAGGTCGTGGTTGGTAAAAGGTGGGTGACCAGGTGGAGAGGCGGAGAGAGCGGTGCACAAGGTTAGACGTCTGCGATAGGAAACTGGCAAAGCTGTTACTGGACAAGTAAAAGGAAAGGTTCCTGATACTTCTTTTTTGATTGATAGGAGTAGTCTACCGGAACCATACGTTAAATGTTCTGCTAAGTACTACCTGTTTGCGTAAGTGTGTGTTTCTGGCCTGCCACCGGCCGGTAGGTTTTTCTTTTCTTTTCATATTATATTTATGGTGACTAAAATATTTCCTGTAGTAGCATCGGATCAATACGCTGAGAAAGAATTGTCACCCAACACTGTGCATCTCGGTCCATCGCCGAGCATTATTAGTAAACGGCAGCTACAGGTCTCATCCACTATAGTGAAGTACATATAGCACGATTAGGAGATTTATTCATAGAAAGACATACAATTATTCACACAATCATCAGTTAAGTCGCCCGACAAATTATTACGCCTGAGCAGATTACGGGCCTGAGACAACGCCATTGTCATGTTTGTAGGCCGAGTCTACAAACATTTGTGTAAAACAACAAAATGTAATGACGTAATACGCATTCCGTAAATAGCTGCACCCGAAGGGAGATCCCCAATCTATTTTTAGATCACTACAGTTATTCTTAAATTGCCACATTTCAACAGGACCAAAGAAGAAATTAATGCTACATAATAATCGCATATGAAACAATAAAAATTCATGCATTTTTTTATTTATTTTTAGCCAAATCTGCGTGGGCCAGTCCCTTTAACAGAGTGGAATTTCTGCAACCGCGATACCTGAGCCATGCTGGCGGAAAGCTGTTTAACCAATATAACGGTGACACGAAGGAATAACCTACCCAGGAAGGGCTGATTCATTTTCTTTTCTTTTTCTCTTTCCTGTTTAATCGCGGAAACTGAGGTTGTGTCACTGACTCAGAAAGTGGCACGAAACAGCTGTAAATTTACGAGGCAGTATCTTTATTTCGCTTCGCGCTCAATCTTCCGTCTGGACGCTGTTAACTTTTCTGGCCGCATGTCGAGTGATTAATCGGTACCATGCCCTCGCCCACCGCTCCCTGCACTACCCCCCCCCCCCCCCCCCCGGCCCCCCCACCCCCCCACCCCCACCGCCAAACCCCGGCTTTTTCGTTGTTGTCTTTGTTGTTGTTTGTTTGTTTTTGAAATAAAGAAAATTAGAAAAAGATTGCTTGGGGAAAAATCTCGAATTTGTTTGTTTGTGTTAGTGTGTGTTAGTGTGTGTGTGTGTGTGTGTGTGTGTGTGTGTGTGTGTGTGTGTGTGTGTGTTTTGGGGGTTGTGAGTGTGTGAGTGTGTGGGGTGTGTGTGTGTGTGTGTGTGTGTGTGTGTGTGTGTGGGGTAGTGAATGTGCGTTCGTGCGTGCGTGGTGGGAAAATCTCGAATGTGTGGTGTGTGGTGTGTGTGTGTGTGTGTGTGTGTGTGTTGTGTGTGTGTGTGTGTGTGTGTGCGTGTGTGTGTGTGTGTGTGTGTGTGTGTGTGTGTGTGTGTGCGTTCGTGCGTGTGTGCATGATGTGTGTGTGTGTGTGTGTGTGTGTGTGTGTGTGTGTGTGTGTTGGGGTGTGTGTGTGTCTGTGTGTGTGGTTGTGCGTTTTGTGTGTGTGCGTGCGCGCGTGTGTGTGTGTGTGTGTGTGTGTGTGTGTGTGTGTGTGGTGTGTGTGTGTGTGTGTGTGCGGGTGTGCGTGTGTGTGTGCGAGCGTTGCGTGTTTGCGTGCGCGCGTGTGTGTGTGTGTGTGTGTGTGTGTGTGTGTGTGTGTGTGTATCACCTGACATATGCATGCAAAAGTATGAGGGAAGGTATCGCAACACATAATCTAAGGTGTCATGAGCGTAATGAAAAACAAACCAGACTCTTGGACGAAACGTCAAGGAACGACCAGCTGTTGAAGAGTGTCTCAAGCAGAGACTTTATTGTGTGAATTATCATAAGGCGTTTTTTGTTTGTTTTTTATTTTTGTTTTGCTGCAGTGTTTTCCCTGCTCCTGGTCCGTGGCCTGCTTGGAGAAATAAATTCAAAAAAAGAAAAAGAAAAAAAGTCGAGTGGCCATGAAAGCTCGTGTTCGCAGAGTCTGTGTGGATCCTGTGGGGTCAGTTCTGGTCCCTCTTTCACACTTCGTCTTCTATTCTGACGGGAATTCCTCAGTGACTCTCTAATCTCTTCGATGATTGATTGATTCTTGACACCTAACGCCTTCAAGTCAATCGCGAAGGTCAATCCATGCAGGACAAAACACAATCCATCAAATGAATAACAAGCCTGATTCACTGTCTGGAATTGTTTTATTTTTGGATGGGATTATGGAAACCTGCAGTTGAATTAAAATGGAAGGCGAATATTAGAAAGACAGAGCTCCTGGCAGAAGGCGAAACTAGGAAATAAAGCTGTATTTCGATCTTATCGAGATGATGAAGCCAATCTAAGGGATGATGGAGACAAGCATGTCTGTCCATTTATGTAATAAAA
>JABMCL010001228.1:210000-212500 GCA_018857735.1 Alviniconcha marisindica
CCTTCCTTCAACCACTGCCGTATTAAGTTGCGCCATAAGGTCCAGAAAACTGTCAGCTAACGAGCATTTTTTGGTGGTGCTCAAACAGTAGTAAGTGTGTTACAAACAACTCAGATTATATCAGACTTTTGTTTTATAACTGACCATGTTGCTTACGCCAGCTGAAATAAAACGAAAATCGTTTGAATCGAGATGGAACTCTTTTTTTTATTTTTTACCCGGGGTGGATGCGCATCGTGTTTACATGCGTGCTTGGGCGCTAGGTTGCTTATACAGTCATACTAGTACCCACACCTTTCGGAGGGCGCTGACCGCGTTGCTGGACAGCTGCGCGGAGATAAAGAGTGCCCCTTCAGTGGCGTAACTAAATCTGGCAGAGTTTGGAAGAAGGTGCCAGAAAGCGGTGCTCGGAGTGTGATTGCACTGCTGCCCCCTCCGGTGGTGTTCAGTGATGCCTGTTCTGATTCCACATACACAGGGCACCCCCTGTTATGATGATGATGATGGCTTGTATATAGCGCTATTCTCCGCTCTCGAGCAGACTCACTGCACTTTTGTTGCATGTGATTCTAAATAAATTTATCTTCTTATAGCGCTTTTTTGAAAATCTAGTAAAGTGGTGTACTTACAGCGCTGTTTGGTTGTTACATGGCTAGCGCCACGTGAAACTGCTGTCGTCTCGGCGCATTCTCAGTATACCATACAACCATGCACTATGTGCCATGTCGCTTCATGCAAAAGCCACATACGTCGGGTGCATGCGTGTTTAGCTGTAACCTGCCACCTGTACTTTTGGCAGAATGACCGGGATCTTTTACGTGCTACTGCGGTAACACGAAGGTGGAACGGATACCGAAATAAGAGAAAGTTAACCCTGGAGAAGAAAATTCTCCCGCCGTTCCTGCTGGGTCTCGAACCCGCGACCTTTGGATCAGGAGTCCGGCTCGCTAACCACTGATGATGATGAAGTGATGCTTTATGTCCTCAGATGTCAGTTGACATATTAGGGACAAGTTGTGACCAATGCCGAAGCACGGTGCAATAAATCTTTACGTCCACGGAAACCAGAAGGCTCGTTAGGACGGACAGTCCAGGACGTCCACCTCGACTCTCACACAGCTCCTGAACCATGCTAACCACTGAGCTGTCCCCGCTCCAACTATACCCCTACTGACGACAATCTTAGCTAAGTCGCGGATTCAAACTGACTGACCTTCCCCTGCAGACAGCAGCTAGACCACCTCTACGTCCCTCCGGCAGGCTTCAGCCAAGGAAGAAGGCAGGGACACTGAGACTGCATTATTGAGGTCACCACGAGAGCATGGCTACAGGATCCAAGACAATTATATTCATTATGCAACGGTGGCCGAGGATGATAATTACTGATGACTGAGGTCTATTTCGGTTTGTGGTTACCTCAACAGGGCCGCATGCCATGCTTGTTGTCATAACCGTCCCGATGTTAACCAGGCTTGGAATTGTGGCCCTTGCGGTGTAGGTAACAATAACACTCTCAAAAAAGCATCCGTGAAGTGGATGAAGTTCGGCTGTGTGGTTCCAGCGTTAATTTCCACTGGGCCCATAGCATTCCTAGCTCTGGATAGGAACCGGTCATGGCTGAAAAAATCCCAGATAATATACTGATGAGATTTGAACCTGCGACCTTTCGACTCGCAGATCGAAACGTCAACCATTACGCTACAGGGCTGCGTTTTATTGGCATGAACACTCTGGAGCCCCTGAATTTTTATTTTTATTTTTTACAAGTGTTTGTTTTTGTTTCCATTGAAAGAGACACCCTTATTTGTCGTACCCATGAGCTTTGTTTTCTTGTTCCTCTTTGTTGCTCGTGAAACACTACAGCCCTATGGAGAGAGCCAGGCGATTTGCTCTGTTGAAGACACTGCCCCTCGTAAATGTACGGGTTTTATTGTCCACCCCTTGTACTTGTCACTTGCCACCCTTCTCTCTCTCTCTCTCTCTCTCTCTCTCTCTCTCTCTCTCTCTCTCTCTCTCTCTCTCTCTCTCTCTCTCTCTCTCTCTCTCTCTCTCTCTCTCTCTCTCTCTCATCATGTCACTCACTCAGCTCCTTCAAGAGAAACCTCCGTGAGCACCTTAACACAACCGTATAAGACAGCTTATGACCGCCCCCCCCCCCAACCCCCCCACCCCCCTCATTTTACTCAGTAGACCAGTGCTTGCTATACAGATGCCGGTATCATCGTTTATCACATCGCTGAAAAGTGATTTACTGTTGCTACCGCGCTGTATGTGTGTGTGTGGTGGTGTGTTGTGTGTTGTGTGTGTGTGTGTGTGTGTGTGTGTGTGTGTGTGGTGGTGTGTGTGTGTTGTGTGTGTGTGTGTTGTGTGTGTGTGTGGTGTGTGTGTGTGTGTGGGGTGTGTGTGTGTGCGTATCTGTGTGTGAGTGAATGCAGCATTGCCTACTGTGATTTATGATCTGATCTACATGCTTTTTTTCTCTCTTTTTTCCCCTCCCCCC
>JABMCL010001228.1:232500-237500 GCA_018857735.1 Alviniconcha marisindica
AGCACACACACACACACCACCACCACCACGCACCACGCACGACGCACGCACACCACACGCACACGCACGCAGGCACTTCATTCTTATCTGCTCGAATTACATCGTTAGGTTTAATGCTACACTGAAGAGAGAAGAGACGAAGAGAGAGAGAGAGAAAGAGAGAGAGAGAGAGAGAGAGAGAGAGAGAGAGAGAGAGAAGAAGAAAACAACCACATGTGTACTCGTAAAATGGTTTTTACGCGAGCGTACGTTGGTTAATTCTGCCGGCAGAAAATTTGGGTGTTGAATTTCTGTGCCAAGTAAGTTAGTCAAGAAACGAAAGCGGCTGTAAATGAATGGTATAAGGTAAAATGGTATATTCTGGCTAAGTGTTTCCTAAATTGGGAAAAAAAAGAAGAAAAAAAGTCAGACCTGTTCTTTGCCAATGAGGAGCTATTCTTGTGTAATTATAAGCCAAGGCAATGCGATAATAAAGGTTATCATCAGAAACAGAATAGCTTCTATTCAGAGTGATGATGTTGGGCGCTGTTTCACTCTGTTACATTTGAAACATATCACCATTTGAATGCAAGGTTTTGTATTGGTGCTGTTGTTGTTGATGTTGCGTTTGTTTTTGTTTTTGTTCCCATTTGATGTGTTTGTTTGTTTGTTGGTTTGTTTGTTTTTCCGGATGGGAGGCGTGTGTCTATAACTGAAGGCGTTTCCTGAAAGTTTATTTATCGAAAAGGTTCAACATTACTTCGTGCATAATTACGGGAGAAAATAATTGGAAACCAGTCCGTCTGCTGATAAATTAACAGAAAGAAAAAAGAAAGAAAAAAAGAAAGAAAGAAGCAAAACAACCAAATGAACAAAGAAATCAACCAACAAGCAGACACCAGAACTACCTGATTTAGAATAATACACTATTTGCACACATTGGTCATACAAAAATACTCACGAGGGTTCCACGAGAGATCTAGAGAAGGGGGGTGGAGCTGGACCCTCAAGTTAGCCCAGCTGGCCCTGCGAAAGTTGGACTTCTTTCGCTTCGGGTTGTTCCTCAACAGCAGTGCAACGGACATTGTCCTTGTGACTCTGCAGTTGAAACAGCAATTGCGCGGTGCGCTAGTCGCTGCGCAATGGCGAGGGGACACCGCCTTAACACTTCCATTGTTCTGGCGGCGGTCCACGGTCTCTCCGGTCTTTTTCGGGCGGCATCCGCGGTCGAGCCTTCACTCTCTCGCCCCCCCCCCCTCCCCCCCGTCCTAATAAGCAACCTCACTTCTGTGGACGTAAAGCAATATGGTCATACAAAAATAGAATCTCACATACCACTGTTCTTGCCTTTGATCGCCTTGATATAACCGTAACGGTTGACTGGGCGTGAAACATCAAAATTAATTAATTAATTACTCCTGTCTTTGAAAAGCATAACTATGACTAAGAGCTCTATAACTACTGACCAGGACGTTAATGTGCTCTTTTACCCAGTGCCGATCATTCATCTAAATAGGTTAACCCCTTCACTGCCCCAGCCTGTAAGATTTCAGGGCTGAAACATGCACGGACGCGGCTGCAAACAATAAAGTTTTCCGCTCCTGTAACATCTACTTTCAATTGTGTGTGTGTCGATGGAAATCCTTTCACGTGCTAGTGCGAAAAAGAAGACAGAAACAGTTAAGGGTTTCAAATTTTGCACTTTTATTATTCGTTTTCAAGTGACATCATAGCAGTGAAAGGGTTAATAATAAAAGAAAGAAATGGAAGAAAAGGAGTCAAAAGCGAAGGTGTAGCTGGAGGGAAATGCATCACTTCGCTGACATTTTGACCTGTCTAGTCAGCTTGTCCTACCAACGGTTCCTGTTAGCAGTTCGTAGTGATCAATCGGTGTGTCCTAGCCACATGCGCGAAAATCGCTTCGTGAAAACCACTGAGCGTAGTAGACGGGATGGGGGAGCAAGAGCAAACGGCACTCTTGACAGCGCTTTCGCTTTTCTTTTTAATTTCGCGCCACGAGGGACCAGCCGGCTCCTCGACTGGACCGACATTTTATTTGTCCTCTCTGTCATGGCAAAACGCAGTAACCGCTAATTTGGTAATATTTACTTAAAAAACAAGACCACTTTTTATTTTATTTTATTATATGTCGTTTTACGGAGTTTTACATGACATGAATAAATCTAAGGCGTCTTGCGTTTAAAGTTTCTAAGCGGCTCGGTGCCTTTTGTGGAGTTACTGCCGCTGTACAAAACTGGCCATAACATCGCGGTATGCTTGCCGCCAAATATTTGGAATTCTAACAGAAAAAAAGAAGAAGAGGAAACCAACACACAACATACAGATAATCAACAACAGCAGCAAACACACACAAAAAATAAGCAATAAACACAACAAACAAACAAACAAACAACAACAACAACAACACTACCCCCAAAAGGACAACAACAAAAAAGAATAAGTAAGTAAACGTGGTGCTTAACGTTCTCAGAAACCATAAGGCTTATTAAGGACGGGGAGGAGGGGGGAGGGGGTATGGAGGTGGGGGAAGAGGGAGATTATATACCTGTCGCTACACTGTCACCACCAGAATGACTTCTGCATTAAGATGGGCAGCGATGAGAGCCATTTTGATGTTTCATTAATTGTGAAGGACAAAGTCACGAGATCCTAAGCTGATTCGAACCGAGTCTCTCGGCTTACCAGCCTAACGTCTTACAGCTAGGCCAAACCGGCTCAAACAGTAAGTTAATAAACATGGTGCTTAACGTCCATAGAAACCATAAGGCTTATTAGGGACGGGGAGAAGGGGGGAGAGGGAGATTATATACCTATCGCTACACTGTACCACCAGAATGATTCCTGCATTAAGATGGGCAGCGATGAGAGCCATTTTAATGTTTCAGTAGGAAGTGATGGACAAAGTCACAAGACAGTGTCCACAAACCACAACCTTTTGAAGAGAAAGGAGAGCCGAAGCGGTATCGAACCGAGGTCCTTCCGCTTACCAACCTAACGCCTTACCGCTAGGCCAACACCGCTCACCGGCTCACACAACAGAGACCCTCATGTTTTATAGTTAGAGTTTTGTGTCATGGAGTAGAGATTTCACTTCACCGGATATAGCGGCGTTGAATGCGAGAGGTTTGCCCTCGCATCTCCGGGGTTAGTGTCGGGTTTTAGTGTTATTCATTTCCCCAAACTACACCATAAGCGCCGAGGGCTCCCTCGACAGGAAGCCATGGACTTTAAGATCGGCACAGCCAACAAAGCGACCTACACCTTGTGAGCCGGTTTGGCCCAGCGGTAAGGCGTTAGGCTGGTAAGCAGAAGGACCTCGGCTCGATTCCGCTTGAGGCCATCTTTCTCTTCAAAAATTGTTGTCTGTGGACACTGTCTTTTGACTTTGTCCCTCAGAAAAAAGAAAAAGAAAAAAGAAAGAAAGAAATTCATCGCTGTCCATCTTAATGCGGGAGTCATTCGTGTTGTGACAGTGTAGCGATAGGTATATAATCTCCCTCTTCCCCCACCTCCATTCGCCCGACCCTAATAAGCATTATGGTTTCTGTAGCAGTAAAGCACCATGGAAGAAAGAAAGAAAGCGACATCAGTACGGACACTTCTAGTGGCATCATTCTGATCTGCCGAAAGCTTTTGTTTTTCACCAGTCAACTGTGATATCGGTTATAAATCGAGTTTGTAGCACTATCCTGGGCGGATAAAGAAAACACAGGAAGCAACGATTTAAATGATGTCGTCACTGGTTCTGTTATGTTCGAGGTAGCGGAACTTAAAGCCCAGAATGGCTGCTTTGCGTGTTAATGTAGGCCATTTTATCTGAGTAATGGAGCTGCGCCTCTGTTGTGAGGCTGTTTATTCTACAGCCCAGAATGGCTGCTTTGCGTGTTAATGTACTTTATCTGAGTAATGGAGCTGCACTTCTGTTGTGAGGTAGTTTGAAACTTTGTTGTCTGAAGGATGTTCTGAAAGAGACTGATGTTATGACTGACGAGAGATTTATGGCGCTATATATGGCCCTTCTATCTCTCTCTCTCTCTCTCTCTCTCTCTCTCTCTCTCTCTCTGCGTGCGCGCGCGCGCGTGTGTATGTGTGTTTGTGTGTGTGTGTGTGTGTGTGTGTGTGTGTGTGTGTGTGTGTGTGTGTGTGTGTGTGTGTGTGTGTGTGTGTGTGTGTGTGTGTGTGTGTGTGTGTGTGTGTGTGTGTGTGAGTGTGTCTGTGTGTGTGTGTCTCTGTGTGTCTGTGTATGTGTGTGTGTGTCTGTGTGACTGTGTGTGTCTCTGTGCGACTGTGTGTGTCTGTGTGTGTGTATATGTTATGTTCGCTGTTCAGTTTGCTGTTCGTTCTTTCGATTTTTGTGTTTGTTTGCTTGCTGATTCTTTCAAATCACTGGCATATGACGTGAAGCCAGCTGCGACCAGAGAAACTCGTTAATTAATATGCTTATAGAAGCCGGACACTAGTTATACTCACTTAGAAGGACATCCACAGGGTTATAATTAGCGCTATCCGAAGACTACGCCATAAGTGAACAGCAGCACAAGACTGTACCTGTTGAAGATGTCGATGCAGCAGCATGTTGTTCTCATGACTCCCTTGCATGCAGCAAATTGGTTCTGAATCATCAAAACTGCAAGCACACGCCACAGGAGCTCTTGCGGAAAGTTTGTAGTAAATTAAATCAAAACCTGCCAGTTTTCAAACGTCTGGAAGCACACGAAAGCTGCGCTAACCCTTTGCATGCCCTTATGACATCATAATTATTGACGTTCTTGATGAAGTCTTTCCTCTCTGCCTATAGACGTCGTGGGATGTCCAGCTCATGTTTTATTTTTTTCATGACTGCTCCTCGGAGAACCAAGTTTGAAACGAATAATCGTTTGTGGTTGGCTGAATCTCTCTGCGGACCTGCTCTTTGAAACAGTCGCATAAATTCTTCGAGAGGGGAAAGGCGAAAGGCAACAGATGCATATGCATGCTACAGCTGCAAACAGATGGGGAAA